>SJYV01030657.1:422361-458224 GCA_006410875.1 Neotragus pygmaeus
CTAAATCAATAAGGGAGCAATAAATATTTGAGTGAATGAAATTACGAGCAGAGCTTCGGGGTATTATTTTTCTACCAGAGATTCATTTAAAAATGTTGTTAAGGCTGGAATTGACATTCTGAAAGCATACGAAGGCCAACTGGTCGCTCTGTTGCTGTTTAGTCCCTAAGTCATGTCTGACTCTTTGCAACCCCATAAACTGCAGCATGCCAGGCTTCTCTGTCCATCACTATCTCCCAGAGTTTGCTCAGACTCATGTCCATTGAGTCAGTGATGCCATCCAACCATCTCATCCTCTGTCGTCCCCTTCTCCTCCTGCCCTTAATCTTTCCCAGCAGCAGGGTCTTTTCCACTGAGTCAACTCTTTGCATCAGGCGGCCCGAAATACTGGAGCTTCAGCTTCAGCATCAGTCCTAATGAATATTCAGGGTTGATTTCCTTTACGATTTACTGGTTTGATCTCCTTCTCAAGAGTCTTCTCCAGCACTACAATTTGAAAGCATCAGTTCTTCGGCACTCAGCCTTCTTTATGGTCCAGCTCTCACATCTGTACATGACTACTGAAAAAACCACAGCTTTGATTTGACTATACAGACTGCTGTCGGCAAAGTGATCTCTTTTAATACACTGTCTAGGTTTCCCTAGTAGCTTAGTTGGTAAAGAATCTNAGCCTTCTTTATGGTCCAGCTCTCACATCTGTACATGACTACTGAAAAAACCACAGCTTTGATTTGACTATACAGACTGCTGTCGGCAAAGTGATCTCTTTTAATACACTGTCTAGGTTTCCCTAGTAGCTTAGTTGGTAAAGAATCTGCTTTCAATGCAGGAGACTCGGGTTCGATCACTGGGTTGGGAAGATCCTCTGGAGAAGGAAATGGCAACCCACTCCAGTATTCTTGCCTGGAGAATTCCATGGACAGAGAGGAGCCAGGTGGGCTATAGTCCATGGGGTGGCAAAGAGTCGGACATGACTGTGCGAATAATTTTCACTTTCAGGCTTGTCATAGCCTTCCTTCCAAGGAGAAAGTGTCTTTTAATTTCATGGCTGCAGTCACTGTCTGCAGTCGCTGTCAGCCTTCTTTGGAGTCCAGGAAAATAAAACTTGTCTGTTTCAACCTTTTCCCCTTCTATTTGCCATGAAGTGATGGGACCGGAAGTCATGATCTTAGTTTTCTGAATGCTGAGTTTTGAGCCAGCTTTTTCTCTCTCCTCTTTCATTTTCATCAAGAGGCTCTCTCCTCCTCACTTTCTGCCATTAAAGTGCTATCATCTCCATATCTGAGGTTGTTGATATTTCTTCCAGCAACCTTGATTCCAGCTTGTGATTTATCCAGCCTGGTATTTCAAATGATGAACTCTGCATATTAAATAAGCAGGGTGACAATGTAGTCTTGACGTGCTCCTTTCCCAATTTTGGACCAGTCCATTTTTCCAAGTCTGGTTCCAACTGTTGCTTCTTTTCCTGCATACAGGTTTCTCAGGAGACAGGTAAGGTGGTTTGATATTCCCATCTCTTTAAGAATTTTCCACAATTTGTTGTGATCCACACAGTCAAAGATTTTAGCATAGTCAATGAAGCAAGAGTAGATATTTTTCTGGAATTCCCTTGCTTTCCCTTAGCAATTTGATCTCTGGTTCCTCTGCCTTTTCTAAACCTAGCTTGAACATCTGAAGTTCTCGGCTCACATACTGTTGAAGCCTAGCTTGAAGGATTTTGAGCATTACCTTGCTAGCATGTGAAATGAGCCCAGTTGTATGGTAGTTTGAACATCCTTTGGAATTGCCCTTCCTTGGGGTTGGAATGAAAACTGATCTTTTCCAGTCCTGTGGCCACTGCTGAGTTTTCCAAATTTGCTGGCATATTAAGGGCAGCAGTTTAAAAGCATCATCATTTAGGATTTGAAATAATTCAGCTAGAATTCCATAATGTCCACCGGCTTTGTTTATGGTAATGCTTCCTAAAGGCCCACTTGACTTCACATTTGAGGATATCTGGACTCTAGATGAATGACCACACCATTGTGGCTATCTGGGTCATTAAAACCTTTTTTGTGTAGTTCTGTGTATTCTTGCCACCTCTTCTTAATCTCTTCCTCGTTTATTAGGTCCTTACTGTTTCCATCCTTTATGCTGCTATCCTTCTATGAAATATTCCCTTGATATCTCCAATTTTCTTGAAGAGATCTTTTTTCCCCCCAACATATTGTTTCCCTCTATTTCTTTGTATTGGCTTAAGAAGCCCTTCTTATCTCTCCTTGCTATTCTCTAAATTCATCCATATCCCAGTAGAGGGTATGCAATATGAAAGAGGAAAAGAATTCTCTAAATCATAGGCATCTCTCCCAGATTAGAATAACATCTTAAAAGAATGAGGAAATCTTAAGAAAAGAGCAGGAAGAGCAAGGAAATTTTTGAAGAGCATCAAGTAATTCAGTGAAGTAATATGGAAAGGAAAATAGTTGCAGCTTCAGTAATAATGGTGTCAGTTTTGAAAGCATTGGGGATTAGACCACAACATGGTATTTATCAAACTACCTTAGTCATTTAAATGTTCATTCTGCTGCTTTCCCTGAACTTCCAGCCTAAAGCTCTCTCCCTGTAATGTCAGCACATTTATTGGAGGCTTTGCACCTGCAGATTATCACAGATGTTCTCTATGCCTCCTCTCACCCTGGAAATAAAGAGAAAAAGACAATTCTGTCTTTGAGATCAGAAATCTCCCAGAGAGAACCCATATCAGCTGGAATCTAATTTCTTGATATTTCTGAAACTGGAATCTGCTGTAACTAGAGAATGCAGAAGGACAATGGGTTCCTATTGTTAAGTACTCAGATAAAAAGCACACAGGTGCCTCAGCCAAGCAGAAACAAATCTTTTCATGAGACACTGGGCTCTGAGCACATACTGTATAATTCCTTGACTAGCAGTTCATGGTCACGGCTCTGTGGTTTTTTTGTTCATTAAAGGTCTTGATTAGGCCACTTCCTTTTTTTTTTCTGTGTGTTTAAGAAGTGTGTGATTTAGGCTGTGACAAAGTGGAACTTGGTCTTCCCTGATGACTTCAGTGGAAAAGAATCTGCCCAGGCAGAAGATGCAAGTTCAATTCCTGGTTCTGGAAGATCCCCCTGGTGAAGCAAATGGCAACCCACTACAGTATTCTTGCTTGGGAAATCTTACGGATAGAGGAGCCTGGCTGGCTACAGTCCATGGAGTTGAAAAGAGGCAGACACGACTTAGTAACTGAACAATAACATTAACAATGTGGAGCTTGACTTTCCCTTTTGGCATTTTGCACCCATTGTTGACCCAGTACCCCGATCTGGCCTGTCTTGTGAGTCCAGTCAGTGAGTAGTCAAAGGCAGGGAGAGAAGCATCATGTTTCTACATACCTACATCAAGTTCAAAGGTATAGTCATGACCTTGTCTTCTCATTCTCGAAATCTGTGATCAGCTCTTTCAAACCTCCTGTGTCTTAGTAATGACCAATAGAAATCACTGAATTCCATCCCTATAGTGGTCGGAGGCCAAATTATGGTAATTTGGACCTAAGTGCCAATGTAAAGATACAATTTTCAGGCCAGTTTAGCTGCAAGTGACAGAAACTCAATGGAAGTAAGCTCAAATGAAAAAGGAACTTATCAACTCATATAATTGAAAAGTCAGACAGACCTGGCCTCTGTGTAGGTAGTACTCAAATGATGTTAGGAATCTGTTTCTCTGCCCATGACTTTCCTTCTGTTGAGTGCAAACTTTTACCACGTGGCAGCAAGGTAACCCAAGGTTTACATGGGCCTACAGACTCAGATCCTAGAGGAGACAGTTGTCCCAGTAGCACAGCAGAAGCTCTGAGCTGGACCCTGAAAGGCTTTGCATGAGTCACATGTCCTGAGACAGTAGCTATAGCCTGACTCTGACCAGGTCTTGGTGTATGCCTGACATTCAGGTGGGAGCAGGGTAGTCGACGTCCACTGAATCTTCAGGACTGAAACAGGCTTACTATGGAAGAGGGCAGAAGATTTCTCTTAAAGGAATAAATGCTAGGAAGACAAAACATCATGTCCACCTAGAAGTGAAGTTTTCCATCGATAGTCTGGGTGGAGCAGAAATGTAACTGCATCCTAACAGCATAATGAGGCTCCTTTGTTACTTCTAGAGGCTACTGTCAGCATGTGTTGGGAAGTCCAGTTGATGGCCCACACCTTTGTGATTGTCTCAGAGCCCAGAAAGTAACAGCAGAGGAGCAAAGAATGGGGAAGTCATAGTCATCAATTCTTGGATTGAGTAGGACTCAAGGCGAAGAGTGGTTTTGTGAAGCAGTAATTGGAAGCAAACGCAGTCCAGTCCAGAGCACCCAAGACTTTCTTGCCTGTGGCCTTTAGAAGCGGAGGTAGCAATGCTTGGATGTTTTCCCGTGATTCTAGTCAGAGGTCTTCTAGTTAATATCTACTTATCCTTCAGGACTCAGCTCAAATCCCACTTCCCCGAGAGAACCTTCTCCAGACTGTACCTGCAAACGCTCTGACTACGAGCGCCTCTCTAATACTTTGCTTTTTTCCATCTCAGCATTTTTTTTTCATTTGTAATCATGGGTTAAGTCAATCTTATTTATGATGACTTGATTAAGGGCTATCTCCAGAACTGGGAGGTGAGCTCCACGAAGTAGGAACTCAGTTTTGTCACCATTGGATAACCAGTCCTAAACCCAGTGCCTAGCACATTAATAATCACAAAATACATATTTTTTAAATGATTGAATGATACATAGGTTCTGGTAATATCAACTGATTCTGGTATGAAAATATAACAAACCGCCTCCTTTTCTTGTACCATATAGTGTGACCTTTCCACTTATCTCCTCAATTGGCTGAATTAATGAGGTGCTGTTTTAGATAGCCCAAGTAACCAAAGAGAAGCTACAAACCATATAATCAACCCCCAAATAACCAGGAGGCCTCTTTTGCTGTGTATGATTTAAATGAAAACATATGATTTACTAAATATAATGGAGAACCATAGACATCTTGGGCTTAATGAAGTTCTTGGCCGAAAAAGTTGTGTCGTTTCTTAATATTATTATTAAGCCTGGTTTCCTCTCATAATCTCAAATTGTGTAGAATGGAAGTCAGTTTAGTAATAAAAATGAATGCCTAGCTCCTGCCTCTTTGAAACTCCCTGGATGGTGATTTCAAGACTAAAGTGTCATGAGTATGTAGATACATATTTGTATGCATTGTACCCACCTCCGCCTTTGTCCTGCGCCCAGTGTGGGGTCCTTCACTGTGGCCACAGCACTTTTCCCCAGGCATTGTGATCAAGGGAGTACGTATCAGCCTCCCCTGGTATAACCAACTAGAAGGTAGGGATTATTTACTTATTCAGTTATTTGAAAGAATCAAAATTATTTGATAAAATTACATTTACTTTTTAAATGGGCTCAACAGAGATCAAAACTTCTCTGAAACTTCTTGTTGCATAGCTTTGAGTGAATAAGAAAAGAAGCCACTGGAGAAACTAACTGTGTTTCAATATTTTTTTCCCTCTCAGTACAATCTCAGATCTTCATGACGCCGTGTTTCATTTGATTTGCCTGGTTCCACTGGGCATCGCAGCAATTCAGATCCTGGTTTGGAGCCCATTCTCCATCAGGAAGAAGACAGACCACACGGGGGCCTTTTAAGGGTGACGCCAGCCATTACAGGAGTCAAATGAATGTCAGTTGTTTGTTTTCATAGAGTTTACATTATGCCAGAAGGCAAAACTGTTCTTTATAACCTCTGATTTGTTTAGAAAAACAATGAATAAAACAAACAAACAAAAAGTCCATCAAATGTATGAGTTTTTGACTCCATAATAAGAATGTTAAGTATGGGGACTTTTGACTCCATAATAAAAATGTTAGTATGGCTAAGACTCTGTGTTCCCAATGCAGGGGGCCTGGGTTCGATCCTTGGTCAGGGAAGTAGATTCTATATCCTGCAACTAAAGATTCCACATGCCACAACTAAAAAATTTTGCTTGCCACAACTAAGACCCAGCATAGACAAATTAAATATTTTTTAAAAGAACGTTAGATATGGATTAAATTGGCTGTTTCCAAGTGGTCTCACTGCCTTTCACTCCTTACCCCTGAATTGCTATGTGAGTTGCTTTGGGTTTCCTAGAACTCACCTGACTATGTGTGTCACTTTATTTTTTTTAAAGCCCCATATTGCTTATTTGACTGATTTTATTAGTGATAACCCCCCCCCCTTTTTCATTAAGTAATACTTTATCACAATTGTCTGTAGATTCCCTGATTGTTAGTCATCAGATTTGGGAAACTCAGGGACCAGGATAAGAGGACTCATATAGTCCAGATTTCTCTGGTTCGCTGTCTTCATTGCAGAGCTTTCGGTTGTGAAAAAGGAATTTAGCTTCAGCTGAACTCAATCTCTTAAAGAGAGGTTTCTGGTAAGGATGCAGTAGATAAATTCATGGGCATCTGGGACAGGAAATAAAACAGGACTAGAGGGGAGAGTCAGGGTGCCTTTGTCTGTTTCTGTCACCTTCAGTTTTTTCTCTCTCATTGTCTCTCTTCTCTTCTTTCTCTCAACTGGCTGAGAAACAGTTCAGTCACCCACCTTCTTCTAACTGACTTGAACTCTGCGTGCCTGTCTAGATTCTCTTATGCAGGAGTGATAATTGGCCCAGCATGAGACACTGAGACACACTGATGTGATAGAAATGCTTAATGATTGCCTCTATGGGAAAAAAATATGCATATATACATACATAATTTTATTATAAACCTTACTGATAAAAATCTGTACAGTATATGACTTATAAATCATAATAAAACATGGCTCCTTTTTTGGAAATTCCATATACCTATAATTTCAGCATGACTTGCTGTTTCTTTTTCTTTTTCCTTATTTTTTGGCCACAGGGTGAGTCATGCAGGATCTCGGTTCCCTCACCAGAGATTGAACCTGTTTTCCCTGCAGTGGAAGAACTGAGGTTTAACCACTGCACTGTTAGGGAAGTCCCATAACTTGCTATTTCTTACAAATTCCATATTCCATTAGAAGTTTCTACAATTGGCAACAATAGTCATGAAATCAAAACTATGAATAAATACTTATCATTCAATTCCAAAAAAATTCACCCATGTCATTAACCAAGGAATGTAGTTCCAACCTAAATATTGTTTTATATTTTGTTTCTGTTAATGAGTAAGACAAAACAAATAATGGAGACACACTTCAGAACTGCACTCAGTCAGCCACGGCATGAGCAACCTCTTTGATTAATTGAATGGTAGGTTTTGAGTACTGGAAAGAATATGTTCTGAATTTCTTATATTTTTCAGACAGGACAGTTTGGGGTTTAATCTGCATTATTTTGGGTTAATCTGCATTATTAACATTTTATTGCTTCCTTAAATCTAGTCCAGGGGTCAGCAAACTATCACTCCTGGGCCAAATCCAACCTTTGGCCTATTTCTGTACAGTAACAGGCTTCCCAAGTAGTGCAGTGGTAAAGAATCTTCCTGCTAATGCAGGAGATCGACCCCTGGATCAGGAAGATTCCCTGGTGAAGGAAAGTGGAATCCCACTCCAGTATTCTTGCCTGGAAAAATTCCATGGGCAGAGGAGCCTGGTAGGCTGTAGTCCATGGGGTCACAAAGAGCTGGACATGACTGGGCACACATGCATGCGTGAGATCTAAGCATATTTTTTACATTTTAAAGGCTTATAATTAACACTATGCAACAGAAACTGCATGTGGTTGCAAAGCTTAAAATACTATTTGGCACTTTACCGAAAAAGTTTGCTGACCCCTGGATTAGACAATCAACAAAACAAAGCAGCAGTTTACACTAATTTTTATGGTGTCAATACATCTAACATGGCTAATTTCAAGCTACAAATGTAAAATCATTGAACACAGATTTGAGAAGTGCTAAATAGCATACCACTGTAAAATTAGAAAGTAAAACAAAATTCATAATTCCATATACACATGTCATATCACATATACACATTCTATCACATATATAATAGACATTAATAACATTA
Source organism: Neotragus pygmaeus (assembly GCA_006410875.1). NCBI lineage: Eukaryota > Metazoa > Chordata > Mammalia > Artiodactyla > Bovidae > Neotragus > Neotragus pygmaeus. Next base: position 430,422 of record SJYV01030657.1, read on the forward strand.
CAGAGAGACCTCCTTGGTGGTCCAGTGGTTAAGACTCCATGCTTCCACTGCAGGGAGTTGTGGGTTCGGTCCCTAGCTGGGGAAATAAGATCTCATGTGCTGCAAGGTATGGTGACAAAAATAAAGAATAAAAATAAAAAATGAGTAGTGTATTGAGTTATCACCTCTGTTTTTAATATAATGCATATATATATATACACATATGTATATACATTTAATATAATATAATATTATATATATATATATATATATACACATAACATCACTGTGAATGGTGACCACAGCCATGAATTTAAAAGATGCTTGCTCCTTGGAAGGAAAGCTATGACAAACCTAGACATCTTATTAAAAAGCAGAGACATCACTTTGCCAACCAATGTCCATATAGTCAAANTATATATATATATATATATATACACATAACATCACTGTGAATGGTGACCGCAGCCATGAATTTAAAAGATGCTTGCTCCTTGGAAGGAAAGCTGTGACAAACCTAGACATCTTATTAAAAAGCAGAGACATCACTTTGCCAACCAATGTCCATATAGTCAAAGCTATGGTTTTTCTAGTAGTCATGTATGGATGTGAAGGTTGGACCATAAAGAAAGCTGAGTGCTGAAGAATTGATGTTTTCTAATTGTGGTGCTGGAGAAGACTCTTGAGAATCCCTTGGACTGCAAGGAGATCAATCAATCCTAAAGGAAATCAACCCTGAATATTCATTGGAAGGACTGATGCTGAAGCTGAAGCTCCAGTACTTTGGCCACCTGATGCCAAGAGCTGATTCATTGGAAAAGACCCTACTGCTGGGAAAGATTGAGGGAGGGAGGTGAAGGGGGCAACAGAAGATGAGATGGTTGGATGGCATCATCTACTCAATGGACATGGGTTTGAGCAAGCTCTGGGAGGTAATGAAGGACAGGGAAACCTGCCATGCTGCAGTCCATGGGGTCAAAAAAAGATGGACACAGTTGAGCTAGTGAACATCAATATGTATATATGGACTTCCCTGTTGGCTCAGACAGTAAAGAATCTGTCTACAATGCAGGAGACCAGAGTTTGATCTCTGGGTTGACAAGATCCTCTGGAGAAGGATATGGCTACCCATTCTACTATTCTTGCCTGGAGAATTCCATGGACAGAGGAGCCTGGGAGGCTACAGTCCATGGGGTTGCAAAGAGCTGGACATGTCTGAGTGACTAAGCATGCATCCATGCATAAATTTATATATAATTTTAAAATAATGGCCATTTTAAAGTCCAACTTGAGAATTCCTGAAAAGTTAGCAATGGCTCTCACCAGCTAGCTTACCACTGGGTGTACTTCACAAAAGTACTGTCTATGTTGCTGCTACTTGGTCTGTGGGTGGGCATGTTCAATAAGAAGTGTAAGGGGTGTAGGTGGAATAGACCTGATTCATATTCTGAGTTCTCTGATTCAACCCAGGCCTTTGCAGTAAGAGAGTGCAAAATGGTACAGCCTCTGAATTTGTTTTCTTTTTGCTTTCCCTGAAATCAGCAAAGTTCTATCAGGGCCTGGAGATGGGGAAAAGCAGAGATGGTGATGTTGATGGCATTATCTTCCAGCAAGGTCTGTTAATCATAAATTCACACACTTAATCTTAAAAGGGAAGCTAAAGATTGTGAAGAAATTTGTGCAAACTGTAATGTGCAGCATATCATGTGGGGAGAGAATCAGTAAAGTTGAAGATACATCAATGGAAATTACAGGCACACCTCAGTCTACTGTGCTTCACTTTATTGCACTCCACAGACACTGCTCTTTTTATAAATTGAAGTTTTGTGGCAACCCTGAGACAAACAAGTCTATCAGCATAATTTTCCCAGAAGCATTTTCTCACTTCTTGGTAATTCTTACAATATTTCTAAATTTTCATTATTATATTTGTTATAGTGATCTGTGGTCAGTGATATCTGATATTACCATGCAAAAAGATTACAATTCTCTGAAGCCTCAGATAATGGTTAGAATTTTTTTAGCAATAAAGTGTTTTTAAATTATGTATATAGGGTTTTTAAAAAATTTGTATTGGAGTATAGTTGACCTACAGAGGAGGGCATGGCAACCCAGTCCAGTATTCTTGTCTGGAGAATCTCATGGACAGAGGATCCTCGGGGGCTATAGTAGATAGGGCCGCAAATAGTCAGACATGACTGAAGTGACTTAGCATATATGCATTTAGTTGATTTACAATGTTGTGTTAGTTTCAGGTGTACAGTGAAGTGAATCAGTTATATATATATCCACTCTTTTTTTAGATTCTTTTCCCATATAGGTCATTACAGAGTATTGAGTAGAGTTCTCTCTGTAACACAGGAGGTTCTTATTAGTTATCTATTTTATATATAGTAGTCTGTACATTGACTTTTTGACATAATGTTATTGTACATTTAATAGACTACAGTATAGTATGCTTCCCTAGTAGCTCAACAGTAAAGAATCTGCCTGCAATGCAGGAGACCTCAGTTCAATCCCTGGGTTGGGAAGATGCCCTAAAGAAAGAAATGGCAACCACTCCAGTATCCTTGTTTAGAGAATTCCATGGACAGAGGAGCCTGGAAGGCTTCAGTCCACGAGATCACTAAGAGTTGGACATGACTGAGTGATTAACACTTTTACTTTCACATAGTGTAGACATAACTTCTAGATTCACTGGGGAACCAAAAAATTCATGTGATATTCACATTATTATGGTGATCTGGAACTAAATCCACAAGATTGCCAAGATATACCTGTATTCAAGCTGAAACACACACATGGAAAGAGGAGACAGAGAAAATAGAATACCCAAGATATTTGGGACAATATGGAGCAGTCAGACATACATTTGAATGAAATGCCAAAGAAAAGAAGAAAAGAGACCAGCTCACAAGAAATATTTAAAGAAACAATAATCAAGAGCTTGTTATTTGTTTGTTGTTTTCACATGAAAAAAGACAGCAAATCAAGAAACTCAAGATCCAAGTAGCTCAGAGAACCAGGATAAATAAAATACCAGGAAAAATACACAAAAAAACTTATAAGGCAAAACCATATTATATGATGGACACATCAATATGAGGGACACATCATATTCAAACTGATAAAAACCAAAGATAAGAATGAATTACTGAAGGCAGCTAGAGAAATAAGACACGCTACATACAGAGGAACGAAAATCAGTATTAATAACAGCAGACTGTAAGTCAGAAACTATGTAAGACTTAAGACAATGGAATGACATCTTGAAAATTTTGAAAGAAAAATATCTGTTAACCCAGAATTTTATACACAGTGTAAATGTCTTTAAAAGTTAAGGTGAAATAAAGATTTCTCGGACAAACAAGAGCTGAGGGAATTCAGTACCAACAGACCTGCATTATATGAAATGCTCAAGAAAGTTACCAGGTAGAAAATTGGATCTTTACTAAGAAATGAAAATCTCTGAAAGTGATTAAAATGAAGATAAGTAGGACTTTTTTTTCTTATTTTCAATCACTTTAAAAGGTAAATGAAGATCCCTCATACATTATGTAGGACTGCAAAATTGGTAATGCCAGTGGAATACAGTTTTGCAGTTTCTTATTAAAACTAAGCATGCAACTGTCATGCAAACCAGCAATTGCACTCTTGCACATTTATCCCAGAGAAACAAAAACCTATGAAAGACTATATTCATAGAAGCTCTATCCACAATAGCCCCAAACTGAACAGTTCTGATGTCCTCCAACAGGAAAATAGTTAAATGAACTGTGATACACATAACCCATCAAATACTCTTCTACAGTAAAAATGGTACACCTTGGATGACTCTCCAGGGAATTATATTGAGCGAAAAAAGCCAGTCACAAAATGTTGCACACTGTATGACTAGTTTATGTAATGGTTTTTAAAATAACAGAATCTTAGAAATGGAGAACAGATTTATGGTCTTTGGGGGGTTTGGGACAGGGTGAGGAGGTAGAGAAATCGGTGTGGTTACGAAAGGATAACATGAGCAATCTTTGTGGTGATGAAACTGCTCTGAATCTTGACTGTGGTGGTGAATATATAAACCTACATGTGGCAAAACTGTGTGGAACTAAACACACACACAGACATACGAGTAAGACTGGAAATCAGAATAGGATCAGTAGGTTGTATTAATGTCAGTGTCGCTTCTGGTTGTGATATTATGCTACAGCTTGAAAGATGTTGCCATTAGAGTAAACAGGGCTAAGGTCCATGAATCTCTCTGTATTGTTTCTTACCACAGCATGTGCATCTACAATTCCTTCAATAAAAGTTTCAATAAAAGATGATTGACCATCTGAAGTAAAAGAGCAGTAATGTATATAATGTATCATAGAATTACAGAATATGCAAAAATAAAATGTAGGACAAAAATACCCTAGAATATGGGGGCAATTGAGTGTCATAAGATTCTTATGCTAGGTGGGAAGAGATAAAATATTTTAAGGTGGAATCTAAATAATTAAAGATTTTAATTCTAAACTCTAGGGCAATTATTAAATACATATTTTTAAAGTGAGGCACAAATAAAAACCAATAGTGGAGATACAATAATAAGAATTACTCAACTTAAGAGCATGCAGAAAAAGAGGAAAATGCACACAAACAGTTGAAAGATATACCACGTCCATACCTTAGAAGAATTAATATTGTTAAAATGACCAAACCAAAGTTACCAAGATTCATTGCAATCCCTATCAAAATACCAATGGTATTTTCCACAGAGTTAGAACAAATAATTGTAAAATTTGTATGAAAACACACAAGACCCTGAACAGTCAAAAAAATCTATGGGTGTTGCCAGAGTGGGGAGATGGAGGAGAAGAGAAATAGGTGGAGATTGAAATGTATAAACTTATAAACTTTCAATTACAAAATAAATTAGTGTTGGATATGAAATGTACAGTGTGGGGAACATAAGTCAATAATTATGTAATATCTTTGCATGGTGACAGATGGTAATTAGATTTATTATGGTGATCATTTTGAAGTGTATACAAACATAGAATCACTATGCTGTATACCAGGAACTGACATAGTGTTGCATATCAAGTATAATTTGAAAGCAACAAACAACCTCATGGAAAAAGAGATCAGATTTGTGGTTATCAGAGATGGTGGAGGGGAAGTGGGGATTGGATGAAGGTGGTCAAAAGGTACAAACCTCCAGCTGCTTGCATGCATGCTAAGTTGCTTCAGTTGTGTCCGATTCTTTGTGATCCTATGGACTGTAACCTGCCAGCCTCCTCTGTTCATGGAACTTGCCAGGCAAGAATACTGAAGTGTGTTGCCATGCCTTTCTCCAGGGCATCTTACCTATCCAGGGACTGAACCCACATCTCCTGCATTGGTGGGCAGATTCTTTATCACTGAGCCACCAGAGAGGCCCCATTGAAAGATACTGTTAAGAAAAAGAAACGGTAAGCCATACACTGGGCAAAAGTATTTTCAAAGTTCATCTTTTTTAAAGGACTTGCAGGTAGAATAATAACTCTCACAACTAATGAACAGATAATAAACAACCTAATTTTAAAAATGGACAAATACTTGAACAGACATTCCACCAAAGAAGATACACAGATGGAAAATGAGTACAAGAAAAGATGTTTAACATGATTGGTCATTAGGAAAATCCAAATTAAAAACCACAATGAGATATCACTATGTAACTATTAGAATGGCTAAAGTAAAAGCTAATAATATGAGAATTCCCTGGCAGTCCAGTGGTTAGGACTCTGTACTTTCACTACTGTGGGCCTGGGTTTGATTCCTGGTCAGGGAATAGGATCCTGCAAGCTGCGTGGCATGGGAAAAAAAAAAATCCACATTTCAATGAACAGAATTTTAAAAAAACAAACTAATAATACTGCATGTTGACAAGATAGTGGAGCACCCAGAACGCTCATGCTTCCTGGTAGAATTAAAATGGTCCAGCTGCTCTGGAAAACAGTTTTGGCAGCTTCTTATAAATTTAAATATACACTTGACATGTACTGCAGAATTCCCACTGCAAGCTATTTGCCCAGAAGAGAGAAAAACTATGTTCACTCCAAATATGTACACATTTGTTTATGGCTTTATAATTACCCCCCTCCAGACTAGAAACAAGTGTCCTCCAGTGGGTCAACTGGTATACAAGGTGTGGTACATCTACTCAGTGGAATGCTAAATGTCAAAGAAAAAGTGATACTGCTGATACCAACGACAGCATAAATGAATGTCAAATGCATTATGCTAAGTGAAAGAAGTTAGACTTAAAGATTATCTACTGTATGATTCCATTTACATGACACTCTGGAAAAGGCAAAAGTATCAGGGCAGCAAACACAGGAGTGGTTGCCAGGGCCTGAAGGCGGGGAGACAGGCTGACTACAAAAGGCAGTGGAAGTACTCTGCATTTTGATTGTCGTGGCAGCGTTCAAATCTTACTGAACATCAGGGAATTCACAGTAAAGAAAAACTCTGTGAATGTAAAGTATGTGCAAAAGCCTTCACTGAGTATGCAGGACTTAACCAACTCCGGAGAATCCACACTGGAGAGAAACTTTTTGAATGATGACCTGTATGCGGGTGACCTTTTAGTAAGAGCTCAGAACCTTTCATATATCACAGAATTCACTCAGGGGAAAAACTTTACGAATGTGGTGAGTATGGAAAAACTTTTCGATTGAACTCAACCCTGATCATTCCTCAGAGAAGTCACACTGGGGAGAAGCCCTATAAATGTGATGAGTGTGGTGCAGCCCTCAGTCAGCACTCAGGCTTAACAAACACAAGTTAGGAGGGAAGCATGGAAACCCTCCTAAACCAAGAAAACATATGTGTGATGAGTGTGGGCAGACCTTCACACAATTAGCTAGCTTGAGAAATCACAAAAGAATCCACATGGGGGATAAGACCTACTGATATCCTGAATGTGGCAAGGCCTTCACAAGGCCTGATATATTTGGGACCCTATGGACTATAGCCCACCAGGCTCCTCTGTCCATGGGATTCTCCAGGCAAGAATACTAGAGTGGGTTGCCATGCCCTCCTCCAGGGGATCTTCACAACCCAGGGATCGAACCCAGGTCTCCTGCATTGCAGGAAGATTCACTGCCTACTGAGCCGCTGGGGAAACCCCTTCACAAGCAGAGAACATCTTTCTGAACATTAGCGAATGCTTCTCCTTGCTGTGATTCCCTGATGTTCAGAAAGACGTTTTCCACTTGTGAAGGGGCTTCTCCAGTGGCTCAGTAGGCAAAGAATCTTCCTGCAATGCAGGAGACTTGGGTTCGATCCCTGGGTTGTGAACATCCCCTGGAGGAGGGCATGGCAACCTACTCTAGTATTCTTGCCTGGAGAATCGAGAGTGTGGCGAAGCCTTCAGTCAGAAGTCAGGTCTTATTTATTCATCATCTCAAAATCCACACACTAGAGAAACCTTTCAAATGTTCTGCATGTGGGCAAGCCTTCAGCTTCAAATCTCAATAAACATAAGAGAGTCCATTCTGAGGAAAAATCCTATACAGATAAATATTGTGGGAAGGTTATAGGCAGAGAGCAACACTGATCCAGCACCAGAGAGACCACATCCTGCTAAGCCCAGCAGTAGCGCGAATGAAGTGAAGCTTGCAGCAGAAGCTCGGTTCTGATTAGGCCGCAGAGAATACACTGAAATGACTCCTTGCCGAGGTATTTGGAGACAACTTCGAGTAGAGTTCAGAATACTTTTTAATTGAGATAAAATGTTTCTTGAACTTCGTTATTTAAGAACATCAGTGATACCAAACTGAAAACTTGTTTAAAGGTTATAAATGCTGGCTGTTGCTCAGTTGTGTCAAACTCTTGGCCACCCCATGGACTGCAGCACACCAGGCTTCCCTGTCCTTCACCATCTCCTGGACTTTGCTCGAACTCATGTTCATTGAGTCGGTGATGCCATCCAACCACGTCACCCTCCGTCGTCTCTTCTCCTGCCTTCAATCTTTCCCAGCATCAGGGTCTTTTCCAATGAGTCGGCTCTTCACGTCAGGTGGCCAAAGTACTGGAACTTCAGCTTCAGCATCAGTGCTTCCAATGAATATTCAGGATTGATTTCCTTTCAGATTGGCTGATTTGATCTGCTTGCAGTCCAAGGGACTCTCAAGGGTCTTCACCAACTACAGTTCAAAAGCATCAATTTTTCAGTGCAATTTCTTCCCCTCCACCCCTCTCAGCCTTCTTTATGGTCCAACTCTCACATTCATACATGACTACTGGAAAAACCATAACTTACTATTACAAACATTTGTAGGCAAAGTAATGTCTCTGCTTTTTAATATGCTGTCTAGGTTGGTCATTGCTTTTCCTCCATGGAGCAAGCGTCTTTTAATTTCATGGCTGCAGTCATCATCTGCAGTGATTTTGGAGCCCAAGAAAATAAAGTCTATCACTGTTTCCATTGTTTCCTCATCTATTTGCCATGAAGTGAATGGGCCAGATGCCATGATCTTAGTTTTTTGAATGCTGAGCTTTAAGCCAGCTTTTTCATTCTCCTCTTTCACTTTCATCAAGAGGCTCTATAGTTCCCCTTTGCTTTCTGCCATAAGGGTGGTGTCATCTGCATATCTGAGGTTATTGATATTTCTTCCAGCAATCTTAATTCCACCTCGTGCTTCATCCAGCCCTGCATTTCACATGATGTACTCTGCATATAAGTTAAATAAGCAGGGTGACAATATACAGCCTTGACGTACTCCTTTCCCAATTTGGATCCACTCTATTGTTCCATGTCTGGTTCTAAGTGTTGCTTTTTGACCTGAATACAGGTTTGTCAGGAAGTGGTCTAGTATTCCCATGTCTTTAAGAATTTTCCAGTTTGTTGTGATCCACACAGTCAAAGGCTTTAGCCCATGAAGCAGAAATGGATGTTTTTCTGGAATTCTCTTGCTTTTTCTACAAATGCTGGAAAAGTTGAGAATTTGGAAAAATAAGCATCAACAAGAAATCTACCTGGGATTACCTTTGTTAAATGAAATGAAGTGTCAGTTAATACAATGAAAAGGTACACAAGGGCAATTGTAAAAATATATATATATATATATACTGAATTCATTAGTTTTTATGTTTTGCTTTTTCAAATCATTGATTTCTAATGAGCCTTAGCCTAGCCGAATGTTGAAACTGCTTCTCTTAGTACAGTTGAGGTCACTGGCCTATTCAAGAGCTTGGACTATGCGAGATGATCTGTTTCCCTTCTACTTTGGCTACCTAACCAAGCCTCTGACCATTGAATGGCCTGCAGACCCTTCCTGATCCCCACACCCAGAACTAGCATTTCCTGGTGAAAAAGGATGTGTTATATTCTAAGTGATGCTTCTGGGGGGCTCAGAGGTAAAAAATCTGCCTGTGAAGCAGAAGACTCGGGTTTGATTTCTGCATGGGGAAGATCCCTTGGAGAAGGAAATAGCTACCCACTCCAGCGTTCTTGCCTGGGAAATCCTGTGGATGGAGGAACCTGGCGGGCTATAGTCCACGGGGTTGCAAAAAGCTAGACACAACTTAGTAACTAAAGAACAACAGGAGGTGGTCTTCCCTGATAGCTAAGACGGTAAAGAATCTGACTGCAATGCAGAAGACCCAGGTTCGATCCCTGGGTTGGGAATATCCCCTGGAGAAGGGGATAGCTACCCACTCCAGTATTCTTGCCTGGAGAATTCCATGGACAGAGGAGCCTGGTGGGCTACAGTCCATGGGATTGCAGAGTCGGACTCAACTGAGTGACTAAAACACACACAGCATTGTATGCATTTGTCAAGACTCATAAATTGTACACTACATAGGGTGACTGGAAAAAATTTACAGACCATAACATTTGTTTTCAGTTTATTTTGGGAAGATTGTCCTAAAGCAATTACACAAATACCATTTAACTTGCTATTTAAAAATGCTATTTTCCTCTTTTGGGTTATCTGCACACTTAAAAAAATAACTGGTTCATTAAAGGATAATTTCATGGCCTTCCCTGGTGGCCTAGTGGTTAAGATTCTGCCTGTCAATGCAGGGTACATGGGTTCGATCCCTGGTTCGGGAAGATCTCACATGTTGTGGAGCAACTAAGCCTGTGTGCCATAACTACTGAGCCAACACTCCATGACTAGAGAGTGGTCCCTGCTTGCCACAAAAAAAGAAAGCCAACTTGCAGCAATGAAGACCCAATGCAGTCAAAAATTAAATAATATTATGACTTTTGAATACTTTTAATTAAAGTGAATATTGCTTCTGCTAAAGATCTCATCTCAAAGCATGTTGAAAACTATTTATAGCAGAATTCTGAATCAACAAACCTGGAATGGCCCGAGAAATTGCATTTAATCAGCCTCACCAGGGACTCTGAAGCTCCTGGTCTAAGGATGGCTAATTACCACTAGGAGGCAGTAGAGCTTTGTGTGAAGAAAGTGGGTTCTGTGATCAGACTGCCTGCTTTCAAGCCACGCTTCAGTTGCTCATTGGCTGTGCAATGGAAGCTTTCTGTGCCTTAGATTCTTTTCTGTTAAAAAAAAGATAACAATAGTATCAACCTTATTAAATTGTAGTGAGGGTTAAAAGTGTTAGCACAAAGCCTGGTGTCTGGTACACGCTGTCCTTGTTAGCAGGATGTGTGATACTCGGCAGTGCTGTTGTAGGAGGCTCTTTCTTGAACAGTGAAGCTGTAGTTCAGACGGAGAATTTCATGTGGTTCTACCACAGTTCCAGAGTGCTTTTCCTCCAGGTACTTTCTAGGCGACTAGGCAAGTCTCACACAGAGAAACAGCAGGTGGAGCTAAAGGAGAGGGTGATGGATAAGGGGTGGGAGGGGTCAGAAATGCAAGGGTTTTGGTTTTCGGGCATAAGGAGCTGACAATTAGTCAAGCACATTACTCTCAAAACAAAAAATATCTCCATTTCTAAACTTCGTCACAGTTATGTACTATGCAGGAAGTTGTTTCTCATTTATCTTATAGAGTGTTATGCAACTCTGAATTTATGAGATCTGTTTTTAAAGTGTCAGGGGAAACACAGAAAATCATACCACTCCTTCTGTATACTATGTAAGATGGGGAAACAGTGGAAACAGTGTCAGACTTTATATTTTGTGGCTCCAAAATCACTGCAGATGGTGACTGCAGCCATGAAATTAGAAGACGCTTACTCCTTGAAAGAAAAGTTATGACCAACCTAGATAGCATATTCAAAAGCAGAGACGTTATTTTTACAAAAAAGGTNCAAGATCTTCATTTTTTGAATGTTGAGTTTCAAGCCAGCTTTTTCATTCTCTTCTTCCACCTTCATCAAGAGGCTCTTTGCTTTCTGCCATAAGAGTGGTGTGTCATCTGCATATCTGAGGTTATTGATATTTCTCCTGGCAATCTTAATTCCACCTTGTGCTTCATCCAGCCCAGCATTTCTCATGATACATTAAATAAGCAAGGTGACAATATACAGCCTTGATGTACTCCTTTCCCAATTAGGAACCAGCCCATTGTTCCATGTCCAGTTCTAACTGTTGCTTCTTGACCTGTATACAGGTTTCAAAGGAGGCAGGTAAGCAGTATGATGTAGGTAAATTCATCACTGTCTGAGGTTTTATTGTTATAGAAACTTAATACATTGGTACATTGAGAATGGAATCATCTCTAACAGGAAGTTAGCATGAATAAAACTCACAGACCAATGCAGAAAAAAAGCCCCAAAACTATTTATTAATTTATACTCTGACACAAAACTATCCATGGGATAGATGGGTATGTTCCCCCATCAGCACATTTTCATGCTATATAAGGAATACAACATGTGGGAATGAGGGACATGGCAACTCAGGATGATGTTAATGGACGAAGTCATGGTGCTTGATACAATGAATGTGCCCATCTCCAGTACACAGAGTGGCACTTGCTGTTTGGAGCAAAGCAGACGTGACTTTGGTTTCCTGGGCTTATGGTGGAGAGCCACTGCGAAATCAACCTGCCTTTCCACTTCCTAAGGCTGACCCAATCCTCTCCATTTTCCACCCACAATGAGCTGTTAATTCTTAGTATTATTACCCTCCATCAGTTAACGTGCAGTCAAGTCTTGGCTTGGGGACCTGCCTTGTTAAATGTGACTTAATGGCAATCCACTCCAGTACTCTTGTCNCTGACCCAATCCTCTCCATTTTCCACCCACAATGAGCTGTTAATTCTTAGTATTATTACCCTCCATCAGTTAACGTGCAGTCAAGTCTTGGCTTGGGGACCTGCCTTGTTAAATGTGACTTAATGGCAATCCACTCCAGTACTCTTGTCTGGAAAATCCCATGGACAGAGGAGCCTGATAGGTTACAGTCCATGGGGTCGCAAAGAGTCAGACACGACTGAGCGACTTCACTTTGCATCACTTTGCTCTAATCTGTTGTGTGCATTGCGTTAGAGCATATAACCCAATGTGTGATTCTCAGCAATTTTATTTTCCAGTTTCCAGAATTTCTGAATGCAATTTTATGATTGACTCCATGTACCACCAACCATGTCAAAAAAAAATCTGACAGTTTTTTTTCTTGAAACATCTTTAAACATGTCAAAAAATAACTTATTCCTGATGCTTATGTCCAAACAGACACACAAGTTCCAAATTAAAAAAGCTAACAAATGTTAGATGTCCTCAAATATGACGTGAGTTACCAAGTGTCAAGATGAAAATACACTCATGTATTTACAGACATGGGCTGCTATTTATAGACAACAGTGGAGAAATTCCAGTCCATGAATCAAACAGGGGGTTGGAGATTCTAAAAATGAATCCATTGTACTATCAAACCCTACAGGAGGAATAAGCTAGATTTATTTTCTTGATTTATTTCAGATTTACTCCACTGAATAATCATGATGAGCATTGTAGATGTGGTGAAAATAATCTATAAATGTCTCCTAATGAAAGCAAAAAAAGATGTATTTCACAAACCCAAGGCAATTTGTTTAAAGTGTAAGATGTCTGAAAAGCAACAAATTTGGCTCCGGTATCATTTATAGTTTTGGTTATGAAACAGACCATTCCTGGAGGAAGAACAGTCTGTTCTATATTCACAAATACCAAACTTCACTTTAGTGAGCTTCCTGAACAAAACTGGCTTCTCCCCAGCGCCCCTCACCCCCACCCTGCTTCCTCTCGGGCCTGGTGTGGAAGGCAAGAGGGAAAGGTGGGATCTGAGTTCTGTTGGCTCAGAACAAGTCTCTGTGGTGGAGGAAAGGCTGCTGTCATATCTAAAACTTTTTTTTTTTTTTAAGACTTGAGCATAGAAAGCTAATGAACATGGAAATAAAGTTTCTTCCCTGATGGCTCAGATGGTAAAGAATCTGAGTGCAATGCGGGAGACCCAGTTCAATCCCGGGGTCGGGAAGATTCCTTGGAGAAGGGAATGGCAATGGCAACCCCCTCCCCTATCCTTGCCTGGGAAATCCCATGGACAAAGGAGTCTGGCAGGCTACATTCCATGGGATCTCAAAGAGTCAGACACGACTGATTATCTAACACAATTGTAGAAGAGCTTAATAGCTGCTTTCAGCATCTACTTTGTCAATTTTAGGGAAGGATATGGAACAATTGCAGGGCAATTCTGAGGTTTTGGTTATCTAATGACTGAATACCTTTCGCCTGGGTTTAATGATTTGTGCACATAATAAGTTTAAGGAAGATCCCACGCTAAGTCGTAAGACAAACTCACATTAGTTATGGCTACTAACAAATCAATCACAGTTTTCACAGAGAAGGGAGATGGTTCTGTCTGATTTTCAGGCTGATTGATTGCTCAAGTATTCTTTCATAAACGTATTCTTTCTCATTTTTAGACCAGTTTGTGGTTGTGGTTATGCAAGATAAAATAGTGGTCTTCTCTCACGCCAGCAGAGATGTGGTTCTATGGAAGGTCCACCTAGTCAAGGCTATGGTTTTTCCAGTAGTCATGTAATGGATGTGAGAGTTGGACTGTGAAGAAAGCTGAATGCCGAATTGATGCTTTTGAACTGCGGTGTTGGAGAAGATTCTTGAGAGTCCCTTGGACTGCAAGGAGATCCAATCAGTCCATCCTAAAGGAGATCAGTCCTGGGTGTTTTTTGGAAAGAATGATGCTAAAGCTGAAACTCTAGTACTTTGGCCACATCATGCAAAGAGTTGACGCATTGGAAAAGACTCTGATGCTGGGAGGGATTAGGGGCAGGAGGAGAAGGGGACGACAGAGGATGAGATGGCTGGATGGCATCACCAACTTGATGGACGTGAGTTTGAGTGAACTCCAGGAGTTGGTGATGGACAGGGAGGCCTGTTGTGCTGCAATTCATGGGGTCTCAAAGAGTCCTGAGACACGACTGAGCGACTGAACTGAACTGAACTGATACAAACTATTTAAGATACTAAGGTTTATGTACAGGCTTCCCAGGTGGCGCTAGTGGGAAAGAACCCACCTGCCAATCCAGGAGACATAAGAGACACGGGTTCCATCCCTGGGTCAGGAAGATCCTCTGGAGGAGGACAGGGCAAACCACTTTAGGATTCTTGCCTGGAGAATCCCATAGACAGAGGAGCCTGGTGGGCTACAGTCCATGTGGCTGCATATAGTTGGACATGACTGAAGTGACTTAGCACTTGTTTATGTACATACATACATACATACATGCCTTGTCTACTATAAAATATTTAAAGTTTTAAAAGCTTTCTTAACATACCATGCAATCTTTTCATGTATTTCATATAGACCATATGTTTGAATATTTTAGAGTCACAAAATAAGAAGGCTTTATATTTTCAAAATCAGACTATGAAAACACAGTGACATGAAGTTACAGGGTGAGTTGGGTGGAGAGGAAGCAGCCTTTCACAGGATCAAACCCACATACATGCAGAAGACTGCAATTAAGAGGCCAAAGATAGGGATGTTTCGAAAATATATGTAAAACAAGATGAAAGAAGAGTTCTGGACCTTTGGAAATGCCTCAGAAAGTGAGGGAAAACAAGTCTTCTCTTTTATCAGAGCTCTCAGACCTGCTGCTAAAAGACCTCGCTGAGTTGAAATATACATTTAAATAAATAACATATTTTTCCTTTAAGTGGATCAAACTATTACATGAGCAAATTTCTTTTAGGGATCCTAGAAGCAGTAGAGTACATTTGCAACATAAGTACATAGGTGGCTTACTGTGATGTTCGCAGCCCAGAGGACTCTTACAGGTACCTCACGTTTTTATCCCACAATTCCTGGGTGCACCGGTAGTCCAGAGGAACTTGGGCAACTCGGAAGCTCTCAGGCTCAGCAAGGAGATGTCACAACGAGGGCTGCAAAGCCACACGTCCTCTGGACAGCTTTCACTTGCCCAACAACGTACATTTCTTTTGTAGCACGCAGCAGACTGTAATGAACTAGTCATTTTGTGATTACTTGGACCCACAAAGCAATCTTCCCTCTTAACTAGTAAGCTCTGAGGATGTCACTGTGTTTATTTGGCTTTCCTCTCCATTTAGTCCAGTGCCTCATGTCTGGCATGTACTCAATAAATCTTCTTTGCCAATGTGAAAGTGGCAGTTCTTTGTCTTTCCAACTTTATCCCTGACATAAATTGAAACAGGTATGAGATTGCCATGGGAGGGAGGCTGTGGGGTCCAGAAGGTTCTAAATAGGTGAACTGCTGTGGCTGGCACAGAGGTGATGCAAACGAGCCAGCTGGGAAGAGCGGCAAAGGTTTTCCTACCAAGAAGATAGGCATGCCTGACAAGTAAATAAACTTGAATTTGCTGCCTGATTTTGTGATTCTTAGGCTTGAATGTTCAGAGAAGGCAATGGCACCTCACTCCACTACTCTTGCCTGGAAAATTCCATAGATGGAGGAGCCTGGTAGGCTGCAGACCTACTTAAAGAGTTGGACATGACCGAGTGACTTCACTTTCACTTTTCACTTTCATGCATTGGAGAAGGAAATGGCAACCCACTCCAGTGTTCTTGCCTGGAGAATCCCAGGGACGGCGGAGCCTGGTGGGCTGCCGTCTATGGGGTTGAACAGAGTCGGACACGACTGAAGCAACTCAGCAGCAGCAGGCTTGAATGTTAAGCAGTTTTGTGTTTCATATTCCTTTCAGCCACTTTCATCCTCGCTCTCTTAGTTCAAAGTCTCAGGAAGAGGTTTGGGAATAGACACAGGAGGAGGAGCTAACATCCTGGGCTCTAAGGGAATGTCTTATGGAGGGTAGCTTTGCAGAGACCAGTCACATTGGGAATAAGCATCATTATTATGATAACCTTGGTTGAATTTTTACAGTTTACAAGGCATTCAGATCATCAGATTCTCACAGACGTGTTGTGAACTAAGTGGTTCAGAGTCTTGTGTGTGTGTGTGTGTGTGCGCGCACTCAGTCGTGTCTGACTCTTTGCGACCCCGCGGACCACAGCCCACCAGGCTTCTCTGTCCATGGGATTTCTCAGGCAAGAATGCTGGAGTGGGTTCCCATTTCCTCCTCCAGGGGATCTTTTCAAGCCAGGGATCAAACCCACATTTCCTGCATCTCATGCGTTGGCAGGTGGATTCTTTACCACTGAGCCACCAGAGCAGCTCTCAAAATCATGGCCCCAGTTTACAGATGAGGAAAGGGAGGTTCAGGAGAGGGTGAATTATCCAAGTTATAGTGAAAGCAAGAGAAAATTAACATTTTTTGGAGAACTTACTATGTCCTGAGGCACTATACTAAACACTCTCTCTATATATTTTTACTTTTAATTGGAGGATAATTGCTTTACAAAATTGTGTTGGTTTCTGCAGTACAACAACGTGATTCAGTCATAGGTATACCTATGTCCCCTCACTCTTGAACCTCCCTCCCACCCTTACCCCATCCCACCCCTGTAGGTGGTCACAGAGCCCCAGGTGGAGCTTACTGTGTTACACAGCAGCTCCCCACTAGCTATCCACTTTACACATGGTAATGTGTAGATTTCATTGCTATTCTCTCAATTTGTCCCATCCTCTCCTTTCCCCACTGTGTCCACAAGTCTGTTCTCAGTGCCTGTGTCTCTAGTCTTGCCCTGCAGATATGTTCACCAGCACCATTTTTTCCAGAATCTGTATGTGTTAATATATAGTATTTGTTTTTCTCTTTCTGTTTGCACTTTCGCCTTAAACACTATCAGAGACCATAGTGATGTCATTGCATATGTCTGAGATCATATCAACAAAGTTCAGATAAGAATCTGTTCCATTTAGTAAATTTATTTTTTCAGAGGTGCTCATTGCTTCATAACCGTAAGGAACATCTACTGAATACACTGGGGAAAACTTGCATCTTTCTTATACTCCGCAAAATATTAAGAAGCATAAAAACAATCTAAGTCCATGAAAACATGTGATGATACTCTTTTTAGATCATTATCTCGTCAACAAGATGACAAGGGACAATAGTGGCGGCACATTTTGTGTTTCTCTACAGATCCAGCTCTCTCTATATAGGTTCTCTTCCTAATTGAAAAGAGAACATGAAAATGTCGTAAATTGCCGCCGATAAGAACAATTACAACGAAAAGCGTCTTGCCTAGAGTTCTAGATAGGAAAGTGATCCAGTCAAGATATGGGACCTACGCACAGAGCTGTGACCCAAGCCAGACACCTGAGCCCTGGTCAGGGGACACTGAGCAGAGCCCAGCACAGAGGGTGTCATTTATGTGTCCTTTGAATATCACTGCATTTCAAGGCCAGAAAGAATACTGGCTCTTAGCTGGCTTTTTGTGTTATCTGTGCCTCTTCCCCTCTCCGTGAGGGATAATTGAGGTTTTAATATACAGCCAGTGACATTCTAGTCGATGTAGGAAAGGGGCAGCCCCTGAGGGCAATCTGAACTTCTGCTTAGTATATTTACTCTTGCTGTTTTCCTTCCTCCTCATTTGTAATTCAGGAGGCTCTCTGAGAAGGGAGAGACAGCAAGGCTTCTTAGATGGATCGAAGGACTGTGAGCTGGGATACCAGGTTCTATGAAAAGGTCTGCTATTGAATTTGTTCTGCTACCTTTAGGCAAATCATTTGATCATGCTGTGCTTTGGTTTCGTCCTGTGCTTGCTAAGTGTAAACAACATGTAGTTGAATATTCTGTGATTATTATAGAGTATTTAAATGTGAGACTGATTTATTTTTCCAGGCCATCGGCTCAGGTCTGAAGTGAAAATCTGCTTCTTTGAGATGCTGGGCTTCGTGGCAGTCAACTGACCCTAAACCCTTCAGACAACAGCTGCCATGTGGTTGCTGCTTCTCATCCCATAAGGCTTACTCTATAGTTGAGGGGCTTATCTTGTGGTCTCCTTTGTTTGCAGAAATGAAATATGTCATTCTATACATTCATGCTGCTTTTACAGCCCCCTGACCAACCCGCCCTCACCCCCTCTAAAAAGATGAAGGCTTTCTTTGGCACAGAGTTGCTTTACCTGTGACACTGATCCTAAAAGGCAGTGGAGAGAGATGACATGGCAAACTGAATTATCTGAGCTTACTACTATAGTTCCTTTTTGATGATTTGGGTCAGGACCACTAGAGGTCTGAACTAGATTTAAAGGTGTAGGCTCTTTGGGATTTTGGCAGGAAGCAGTTAGGGAGTATGCTGAAAAAGAACACAAAGTACCCTCCTCCTCTCTGCCTTTTTGGTTTGTTTGTTTGTTATAGCCTGTGTTACATTAGGCAACAAGATGTCCCTGTTAGTGAAAGGTGCCAAGCTGAGGTTCTTAGAAGCTAATAAAAATGTTTGTGGATAAGGAAGGGTTTTGTTCCTCATCAGTGATCACCATGACACTTTTAAATAACCATCTCTGAAGTGTAGGAATGGAGTAAACAGAAAGGTTTTTTTTTTGTTTTGAATTTAAATAAAATGTATTACAAGATGTCTAGTGCAGTTAAATTAGAAACATTTTCTAAACAAACCTAGCAAGGTGTTAATGGGGTATGATCCATGAAATGGTTGACTCCTTGCTTGTAGCTTTGGTGGCAGCAGGAAGAGCTTCAGACACAGGAACACAGTGTAACCTTTCAGTTTTGAAACGTTGCTAGGTCTTCCTGTGCTATAAATGATCAAAGACACATCTGGGTAAATATTGCTTGCAAATCTTAGTTGGCTTGAAGAGTACTGGATCCAACTTCCGTTTGTTAATTCAAGGAAACGAGCATGCAGGGACTCGAATTTGGGGTCTTCGTTCTTGGACAGGGTCATCAATACACCAGAACATAACTTGCAGGTGTCCCAACTGCAGAAGCTTCCAACAGAGGCAGAGTTTTCGCCGATGCCTCTTAGAAACAGGTAGCCAGCAACCTGCCAGGCTTGAAGAACTGGGCGGGTAGGTGGGGAGGGACTGGCGGTAACATTTTGCACTTAGATACGTCTACTTTGCAGCTCCTGCGAAGCAGGGTGTAGGTCTTTGGGGTGGACGTCTGGCTGGTCGGCTCTAGATGTGAATAGGAAGCCATGTAGCTTGGCAATTATGTTAAAACTGGCAATCTCTGTCTCTGGCAAGGACTTCGTCTGTATGAATGTACGAAGGGGATGAGGGTCACCCCGGGGTCACTGCACAACCTGGAGAAAAGTCCCGCCCAGGGGTGGATGAGGGGCCCAGAGGCAAAGACTAAGGCGACGAGAGACCAGAAGAACTGCGGACACTACCTTGGAGGGACGGGGAGGCTTCAGTTACCGCCTTCGGAACGATCACCTCTGGCCTAGAAGTATTAATATTAAAATCATTTCCGCCATTGTAAGGAGCCGCAACAAGACAGGAGGCGGGGGCGCGCGCCAGGCGGATGCGCGCTCCCTTTGTCCCGCCTCCCGGCCGGCTGGCTCTTTAGGCCGAGGGAACGCGCTTCGGAGAGAGCGCGCCGCAGGCGTTGCGTTTGTGCTCCGGGTGGAAACTGCCTTCCGCGGCGGCGGCGTTCCGGGGGCGGAGAGGACCGGGTAGGCGGGAAGGTTGAGCGCCGCCCGCACCTCCCCACCCCCTGCCTCGGCCCTGAAGGGGCTGGATGGGCGGCGAGTCGGGCGTGATGGCTCGAGCCTGGGCGGCGGCGGCGGCAGCGGCTGGAGGCGGCGGCGCGTCCTCCTCCTCGCCCCGGCGGTGATCGGAGCGAGCGGCCGCAGGCCCCCGATGAGACTGCTCGCGGGCTGGCTGTGCCTGAGCCTGGCGTCCGTGTGGCTGGCGCGGAGGATGTGGACCCTGCGGAGCCCGCTCACCCGCTCCCTGTACGTGAACATGACGAGCGGCCCGGGCGGGCCGGCGGCGGCCGCGGGCGGCAGGAAGGAGAACCACCAGGTACGGGGCCGAACCCGACCCGGGCCCGGCGGGGCGGGGCGGGGCGGNCGGGGCGCTCGCCCCGGAGCCCCGCATTGTTCCCGGGTCCCGGCGGGTGATTGCCGACGCTCGGCCACTTCGGCGTCCGCTCCCGGCGGCCGGCCGGAGGAACTTTCGGGCCGGCGCGTGGCGACCCATCCGGGGACCCATCTGGCACCGAGGCCTGAGAACTGAATGACGCGACCAAACCCATTACCCCCGACAGCTTCCATCAGCCTCGAGGATCACGCCGAAAAGCCGGTCCCTCTTTTTTTCATGGTTGAATCTCTGAACGTACGAAGGTTCCATAAATAAATTTAGCCGAGCACCGTGAGCCATTTAACTCTCTGGGCTCGTTCGGGTGACATTTTCCCTAAGCACTTAAAAATGTGTTTGATAAGTCGTCAACTCCTCTCCTGTCGAACCTTCTTCCCCTCCTACCTAAGAGAGAGATTATCTCCTTCAAACTTTGATTTTGGTATCTGACCGGAGAGATGTGTTAACAAGAAAGGGGTTGCAAGCTTTCACTGGAAGGGTTATTAGAACTGGGCAGGAGCGAATTTTTTAAGAGAGTTGTAGTTGTACACCGTGAACGATGGCGATGTGGCTGGCTGGATAGTCTTTTCATTATCTTAGCTTTGTGCCACTTAAGTATGTGCATTTGCAGAATTAAGAGTGAGGTCTTTCGTGTTTGATTATAATGTAGTTTGCGGTTAGCATGACATTGAGCAGAAAGCCTCTTGGCTTTTGAACTCTGCCAGAGTATTGGTTTATAATTGCTAGCAGCTATAGTACATTTTGCTTTCCCAGAGAGCGGTAGCTAATTACTCCCCATCTTATGTCTCATCATTTTCATAGATTTCTCATTTTCATATATTACTTTTCTTACGATGCCAGGTGTTTACGCTGAAGTTGATTTTATGTGTTCTAATGAAACTAAAGAATTATCTAAGGAGATAAAACAATCCATTCAGAGAAATATTGTTTAGTTTTTATTTAGAAAACATTTGTAGTGGGCTTTTTCTATTTTTAAAGGAAATTATAAATGTCCATAGAATTTTTTTTGTAATCCCACAGCTATTGTACTAATACTTTGTTCATCACTCCTATGGTATTGTTAGGGGTGTACATAAACTTAGTAAGTGACCTTAACCTGTAAAACCACTTTCTCTGCAATGGATTAGTCATTTTTAGAGTTGTACTGTAGTGATAATGTTCAGTTACTAAGATACATATCTTGAAGTAACATGGATAATGATATAAAACTGAGTAGAAATGTCATCTTTAACAGCTGGTAGAAATAAAGTTCTGGGTAGGATAAAAAAGGCGGCTTATTTCCATTGATGTGGAATTAGAGTCTCTTGGCTATAGGTATTTATTATAACACTTGAGATTACTGCTACTTCAGTATACTTTGTTTTCAGTGCTCATAAAAGAAATGGACATATTATAAAACTGAAAAACTGTTTAAGTCACTTGATTTTTACGGGGCCTAGGTAGAATTATAGCTGCACACACAGCCTCAGACGATGGCCTAACAAGACATCTCAGAATGTCTTTTAATTATGTACTTTTTAAAAGTTGGATCTGTCAAGTTCTAAGAAAAATTAATACTGGTTTCCAATACCTCTTTTGCTTCATTATGTTTTTAAGATACTCAAGTATGTGTAATAAGTGTGTATTTTAACCAGTCGCACATAACAATTTGGGCAGCTAGTTTCTCCAAATGAAGACTGATCTGGTGCTTTTTGAATGTTGAGTAGAAGGGCGAAGATTGGCTCTTTTCCTTAGAACAGTCACTCACATTATTTTGAGTTGATGCATTCACATTATGAAAATATTGTCCATGAATAAAAGATTAAAGTGAACAAAAGAGATGTTTATGGAAACCACAGTGAAATAAATGAAATAGGAGACTGTTCTCTCTGCCCTGGCTGAGTTGATGATTTGTTATCTGCTTTGTGTTCCAGGATCCTTATAAACTTTGTTGCTTGTGAAGTAACTCAACTCGAAATGCTTTCCCTCCCTTCAAGTTAATAGTTCATACTAGGTCTTCTGGTGTTCATTTGGGTATGTGGCTTCCATAGCCAGCCATCTGGTTCTCTTGCAGTTGCATGGAAGTAGGGTTACGGATTTGATTGAACTATGCTTCCAAGTTTTCCTTATGTTTGATTAAGAAATTTTGGTGGTGGATTGTTTAAAAGAGAGATCTTAGGCAATGTTTGTTCATTAAAAATGGCTATTTAGTTACTGAATCCTGGAGAGGCAAGGCTCCTTTGGGCTAAAGCAGCTCTAAAGCATAGTCACAGCACCACTTTAGTACCTTGCTTTGCTGTGCTTGGTGTGCTAGTTTCACAACTGGGATTTGTGTTTCATTTTGGAAAAGTGAGAAGGAAGGGAAGGGGTTTCTCAGCACAGATGGATATGGCTTGCTGGCCAAATAGGCACCACGGACTTTTTTGTACAGCCTGTAAAGTGAGGGGAAAAAAAATTTTTTTTAAGAAATTTGCTTCAGAGAAAATTTCCGGTTTTCTTAATCAGCAGCACATTCTTAATCACAGATTGAAAGCTGGGTAGTTTGACTTCTTGGAAAGAAATTGAGGCCGGTAGCGAGACACTAGACATATGACTTTGACCCAGAACTTACAAAGAAAGCAATAACGACAATAACTTTGAATCTAGTCTTTTTGAGGCATTGCACCTGCTAGTTAACGCAACTGTTAAAGAGCTATTGAAACTTGAAAGAACTCTTATGCCACACTAACTAGGTTCTTGATAATAAGAGTCATTCAACAGCTTCTCAATTGATGGAATGACAAAAGAATTGCTATAGAACTCCCTGGAACCAGGCCAGGACTGTTTCTCCAGTTGATACCCTGCCAGGTTTTTTAAGAGCACAGATAACATTATCTGTGGAATTAATAAGGTAACTAGGGTTGGGAGATGGGAGGGAGTTTCAAAAGAGAGGGAATATATGTATACCTATGGCTGATTCTTGTTGAGGTTTGACAGAAAACAGCAAAATTGTGTAAAGCATTTATCCTTCAATAAAAAGTTATTTAATAAATATATAAGGTAACTTAAAATTGTAAATATGTATATATCTGAGTTTTTCTTTTCACCTTCTTATGTAAACTCAGAAATGTGCTCTGCCATAAGCAATGATGGATTTAAGACAGAATTGAAACAATTTGGATTTTCTTTCAGATGAAAAAATATCAGTACTTGGACATCACAGCCAGAGATCAAAGGTTGTGCTAAATACAGGTTCCATCTCCTGCTCCTCACTCCCCAGTTGCCTTGTGGAGGTGGACCAAAATTAGGCATGAGTTAACAGTGCCCAGAGGGGTTAGCCAGCTAGCCATACAGATGCTGATAGATAGGTTTGTGTCCTCTGAATTGTCTTTGAAAGTCCGGAGGCCTTTGCAGCGGAATACGAAAGAGATTTTGAAAAGAGTTTCTTTGCTTCCTTATAACCTGTGTTGAAACCCTAAACAAGTGGTAGCTTCAATTTTACGGAGCACAAGGAAGGTCCCTTCTTCGGGTATACCAGAGGCCTTTATGTCCCCCTGTGAAGGTACCCTCGGGACCCTGATACTTCCTGTAAAAGACTGTTTCAGATTCTCTGAAGCTTTGTTAAAGTCTTGGGATTATAAACTACTGACTGCTAGCATTTGAAATGAAGATCGCCAGTAATGTGTTTATTAAGTCAAAATTGAAGTGATTTAGTCTAATCTTTCCCTGCACATAAGTGAGGGTGTCTTGTTACTCTGCACTTTCAAGTCTCCTGTAAAGAGGTTGTTGGTTTAGGTTTGTATCATTTGTAGGGAAAGAATGAATGATTTGAATATTTACACCTGTGCTGTGCATATATACAAGGTGTGTGTGTGTTAGTTGCTCAGTTGTGTTTGACTCTTTGCCACCTCATGGATTGTAGCCCGCCAGGCTCCTCTGTCCATGGAATTCTTCAGGCAAGAATACTGGAATGGGTTGCCGTTCCCTTCTAGGAATCTTCCGGACCTAGGGATCACATCTGGGTCTGCTGCATTGCAGGTGGTTGCTTTACCGTCTGAGCTACTGGGGAAGCCCTTATACAAGGTATCAGTGTATCCGATACACAAGGCATCAGTGATTAAATGTCTGGACTGATATGATTGCATTGTAGAACTTAGAATGTGATTTTTGAATCCTTAGCTGTCGAGGTCAGCGTCCTCAGGTTGGTCTTACCATCTACTGTAGTAGCTAAGATTCTCCTGTACTCCGTTAGAGGAGCCTTTCTGGTTGCCTTTAGTGGTATTGAATATCTCAGGGCTTTGGTTACTTCTTTTGAGAATGGCAGAGTGCCCAGACCTACAGTGTGGTTTGGGGCATTACCTTGAACCTCAGTTCTCGACTGGCTTTTGTGAACCTTGAACAGGAAGGGAAAGAAAATCAAGTTATTGGGCTTCTATTAAGGCACTGTGTATATGTATTATCCTCTCTAATCCTTATAACAACTCTTCGAGGTAGATGGTACATCCCTATTTTACAAACAGAGGCTAAGAGCGATGAAACTTGCTTAAGAGCACAGTTAATAGATAGCAGAGTTGGAATTTTGAATCCTGCTCTGTCTGGTTTCAAGGCCCAGGCTTTCCCCACTGTTTCCTGGTGTCCCTCTTAGAAAGCCTTGTTGCCTGAGGGGCTATGAAAGTAGGTTGCCTTCTTAATAGCAAGCTGTACCCACTCTAGTGGAACTCTGTGTAGACATTGAAATTATGTAACAATACAAGTTGTTTTTGCAGTTTGTGAGTAGATAAAGATGAAAACAAGGGCTTGAAGTTCTGGCCTTTATCCTGTTTGTGCATGCTTTGGTCACATTTAACACTGGGGGAAGAAAGTCTTAACTGTGGTTTCTTTCTTGTGACACCAACCAATTCTCTGATACCAGCTAGGTGTTCTGTGATTCACTTCTGTTTGACACTACCCAGAATCAACAGCCCAGAGATTTAACAGCTCCCTCCTGCAAGACTGTCCTCACGTGTGTCTCACAGGCCAGCTACAGGTTGAGGGTCCACAGCCTATCCATGCTTCTGTCCGACTTGGTTACAAATTCTGGGGTTTCCACAACCTCCCATCAAGTTAGATAATGATTCACAGAGCTTAGGAAAACACTTGGTTTTTGTTTACAATTTATTATAGAGGCTACAACTTGGGAGCAGCCAAATGGAACAGAGGCATAGGGCAAGGGACTGGCGGGGGAAGGTAGAGGGAGTCACAGAGCTCCCAAGCCCTGTCCAGGTAAGCCATCCTCCCAGCATGTCCGTGTGTTCAGCTACCTGGAAGCACCCAGAACCCTGGCTTTTAGGGGTTTATGGAGGTTGCGTTACCAAGGTGTGACTGATAAAATCTTTGACCAGTGTTGGTTAGACTCAATCTTTAGCCTCTCTCTCCTCCCTGGATATTAGAGGTGGGACTGAAAGTTCTATCTTGCCTCCTGGTCATTACATGACCATACACTCGCTCTGGAGTTTCCCCAAGGTTTTAGGAGCTCTATGCTGGAAACTGGGGATAAAGACCAAATATTTATTAATGAACCACATTACCTAAGACACTCGCAAAGAGTCGGACATGACTGAGTGACTGAACAGTCCATCTCTTTGCAACCCTATGAACCGCAACACGGCAGGCCAAAGTCCACCCAAACCCATGTCCATTGAGCCGGTGATGCCATCCAGCCATCTCATCCCCTGTCGTCCCTTTCTTCTCCTGCTCTGAATCTTTCCCAGCATCAGGTTCTTTTCAAATGAGTCAGCTCTTCACATCAGGTGGCCAAAGTATTGGAGTTTCAGCTTCAAAATCAGTCCCTCCAATGAACACCCAGGACTGATCTCCTTTAGGATGGACTGGTTGGATCTCCTTGCAGTCCAAGGGACTCTCAAGAGTCTTCTCCAACACCACAGTTCAAAAGCATCACTTCTTCTGGGCTCAGCTGACATTACCTAAAATCAGAAAGTTCATTTTCTAAAATAATTTTCTAATTCTGATTTTCCTAATGGGCTCAAGTCTTTTGTATTTTGGAAGAATAGATTATAATATGCCACGTGTCTGACTAGTTGAGGAGCTCAAAGTAATTTCAGAAAAACTTTTAACTCTACCCCTCAGTCTGACAAGCAAATACAATTTTATAGGAACATTGCATTTCTACTTTAAAGGAATTGGGTAAGCCCTTGTGGGGGTTCTTAAGCAGTGGTGATTTTGCACCCTCAGAGAAACTTGACAATGTCTGGGACATTTTAGTTTGTCATGACTGGGGGTGGGGAAGTGTTACTGGCACCTGATGGCTGGCTTGGGATGCTGCTAAACATCCCACAGCCCAGATCAAGGATTATCCGGCTCCAAATGTCAGTGGTGCTGAGGTTGAAAAACGCTGGCTTAGTGTAATTCTGTTACTATCTAGATCAGATTATCTTTAGACCCATTTATCCAATCTTAATTGGGCAGAATAGTCCTGCTTTCTTTTCTAGAATTGAATCTCACAGACAGTCACAATGGAAAGAATGAAGCAAAGAGAAGCTTCTTTGAAAAAAAACTTCTTCTAAAAAACCACATGCACCTAGAACAGGAGTTTGAATCAGTTGGGAGTGCTCAGCAGCCCGTCATTTGGCACTGTAAGGTGGGAAATGAAACATACAGTGCTTTGCCAGGTGCCTTGTATAAGGTAGACATTCTGTGTCTTCCTTCACTGCTTGCTGTACTAATGTAGTTCTGTGGTGGGTGGGTAGCTTAACCACTATTTGCAGAATTGGGTTTAAGCAAGGCCTTACAAAAATCTTAAAGTGTTAGAAACTGACAAAACCCAGTGACAGCTGTCTCCATGGTTACCCTTGTGTTCTTTTCAGGATTTTACTAGAAACACTAAATTCTATCTGTTAGACTGCCTGCGATTTTTTTAAACAATAATTGTTAAATAGATAAACATTTTGTTGTTCATCTGTAACTGTACCAGGCACTGAAGTCAGTCATTGTCCCTGACCTTTTATGGAGCTTTGTGTCTACCTGGGAAGACAGACCCTGAACATGCAATTTATATACAAGTATTCCAGTTGAGCTATTTCAAATCCTGAAAGATGATGCTGTGAAAGTGCTGCACTCAATATGCCAGCAAATTTGGAAAACTCAACAGTGACCACAGGACTGGAAAAGGTCAGTTTTCATTCCAATCCCAAAGAAAGGCAATGCCAAGGAAAGCTCAAGCTACTGCACAATTGCACTCATCTCACATGCTAGTAAAGTAATGCTCAAAATTTTCCAAGCCAGGCTTCAGCAGTATGTGAACTGTGAACTTCTAGATGTTCAAGCTGGATTTAGAAAAGGCAGAGGAACCAGAGATCAGATTTCCAACATCTGCTGGATCATGGAAAAAGCAAGAGAGTTCCAGAAAAACATCTATTTCTACTTTATTGACTATGCCAAAGCCTTTGACTGTGTGGATCACAAGAAACTG
>SJYV01030657.1:459966-571519 GCA_006410875.1 Neotragus pygmaeus
ACCACCCCTATGGCAGAAAGCAAAGAGGAACTAAAAAGCCTCTTGATGAAAGTGAAAGAGGACAGGGAAGGAGTTGGCTTAAAATCAACATTCAGAAAACTAAGACAGCATCTGGTTGCATCACTTCAAGGCAAATAGAGGGGGAAACAGTGTCAGACTTTATTTTGGGGGGCTCCAAAATCACTGCAGATGGTGACTGCAGCCATGAAATTAAAAGATGCTTACTCCTTGGAAGGAAAGTTATGAGCAAATTAGACAGCATATTGAAAAGCAGAGACATTACTTTGCCAACAAAGGTCCGTCTAGTCAAGGCTATGGGTTTTCCAATGGTCATGTATGGATGTGAGAGTTGGACTGTGAAGAAAGCTGAGCGCCGAAGATTGATGCTTTTGAACTGTGGTGTTGGAGAAGACTCTTGAGAGTCCCTTGTATTGCAAGGAGATCCAACCAGTCCATCCTAAAGGAGATCAGCCCTGAATATTCATGGGAAAGACTGATGTTGAAGCTGAAACTCCAATATTTTGGCCACCTGATGCAAAGAACTGACTCACTTGAAAAGACCCTGATGCTGGGAAAGATTGAAGGTGGGAGGAGAAGGGGATGACAGAGGATGAGATGCTTGGATGGCATCACCGACTCAATGGACATGAGTTTGAGTAAACTCCGAAAGTTGGTGATGGACAGGGAGTTCTGGTGTGCTGCAGTCCATGGGGTTGCAAAGAGTCACACATGCAACTGAGTGACTGAAGTGAACTGATTCAGGTCAGTGGTTATAAATGTTACTGAGGAGACATGAGACATGAGAAAGTATTAGAACAGGGGATCCATCCTAGTTTGGAAATTTAAGGGAAATATTTAGGCTTTGGTCAGTTGGGGGTAGTGAGAAATGTAGGAGACAGCAAAATACCAGGTGAAACAGCTTTGAGAAATGAGCCTTCCAGAAAAAGAAAGAAGGGTGCAGTGTTGGGACATAGTGGCTGGGTGTTATGGGTTGATAGGGAGTGTCATGAGGTGAGGCTGTGGATACAGAATGGACAAATCTTGTAGGGTCTTGTAAGCCATATTAAGTATTTTGAATATTATTTTAAGATAACTTCTGTGGAGCAGGGTTGTGACATGATAAGATTTGCATTTAAAAATTTGCAGTTTCAGAGAAATGCTTAGTTCCTTAAATTTTCAAACCATTTTAAATTTCTGAAAGCTCAAAATGGCACCTACACTTTAATGTTTTTTTTTTTTAAGTTTTACCAAGATATAATTCATGACTGTAAAACTCATCTTTTGAAGTGTACAGTGGTTGTAGTAGACTTCATGAAGTTGTACAGCTATCACCATTCTCTTAATTTTAGAATGTTTTCATCACTTGATAAAGAAATCCCATATACATTAGCATGAAGACACTCCCTATTGTCTCCTCTCCCCAGACCCTTGGCAACCACGATCTACTTTCTGTCTCTGAATCTGCCCATTCTGGACAATTTGTGTAAATGAAATCATGTAATCTGTGGCCTTTTGTGACTGGCTTATTTCACTTAGCATAATATTCATAGTTCAAATCTCAGAAATCAGTGCCTCATTCCTTTCTATGTTTGATTGATATTCTGTTGTATGGATCAATTACATCTTGTTTATCCATTCATCAGCTGATGGACATTGGGATTGTTCCACTTTTTGGTAATTATGAATAATGCT
Organism: Neotragus pygmaeus; assembly: GCA_006410875.1. NCBI lineage: Eukaryota > Metazoa > Chordata > Mammalia > Artiodactyla > Bovidae > Neotragus > Neotragus pygmaeus. The sequence goes on from SJYV01030657.1 coordinate 461,659, forward strand.
GCCGTGGAACTGACATTTGTTTCATACAAATTGTCAGGAGGAACATGTGTTTCAACCTTCATCTTTAAAGAGAAGGGCATTACTCCTTTTTATTCTGTAGCATATTCTGATCAGTAAGCATTTTCTTTTCTGAAAGATTTGTCTGGCAGTAAAGGTTCAACCACATGTGTTAATATTGATGAGAGAAATGCTGTTAAAAATTTGAGGCTTTTTTTTGGCGGGGGTGGGGGGGGCAGCATTTGTAAGCATTATTTGCAGTTAATGGTGCCAGTTCTTGCTTAGTTATGGAAGTCAGAGTCCGTTATTCTTCTGGTTGTCCATTTACAAGTGGGTGCCAAGGAATTCTTAGCTCCTCTGTTCCATGTGAATGACTTCTTGTCCACAGTAATAGAATGTACCTGATTGCCTATTACCCAGGTGATGGCTTTTATCTTGATTAGTCATTTCAGAGAATTAAGAGAAGATAAAAGTTAGAATGGCTTCAGTATGACAGAGTTTAGAGTGTGAACTAGGAGGTCAGGAGTATAATAAAAAATGGTTTATGACCTGGACTGGAGCATAACTTCAGGCGCAGTGAGTATTAAGAATTAGTTAATGGTTAAGCACAAACATTTTCAGACCAAGATAAAAAGTGTAGACCGTGAATGTAAGAAGTTTCATAGCTTGTCATATAGTGGGAAAAATAAAGGTATCAAGTTCAAGCAGTTTTGGTAAAAGTGTTTAATGGTAAATTAACACAAAACCATTAGCAGTTTGAAAGATTTGGTTTATCAAGTCAGGGCACAGAGTTTGTAAAAAATATTAATCTTTGAAACTTTAATGTGCTTGTTTGGTTATATCAGTGTTAGTGTTGGCAGTGTTACCCAAGATTTCTTTTAATATTTAGCAAGCTTAGGATGACTATAAAATCGGTGCATCAGTTATGTAAGCAGTTACGGGACACCAACTGCTGATGAATGGTCATACTCGTCAGGGTAAGCAGGTTACTTTTGTCTCTTCATTGGGGGAAATTGTTTCTTAGTTGATAAGAAATTAATAGTAACTGATCTGCTCAACAGTTTCATCATATACTTAATGGACAGACTTTTATTTACCTTCTATTTATTTAGAGGACCCTTATCTCATTGCTGTTATTATAAGAGTCTCATGTGTCTGGCCCTGTATTGAGGATAAACCTGCATTAACTTGTTTAATCCTCAGAGTAACCTACCAGGATAGACAGAAACCAGTGATGAGTTTACAGAGTCTCAGAGATTTAAGTGATTGTATGAGCTCACACACAGGAATGGCTGAGCCAGGACTTGACGGTGGGCTCACTCTGAAGCTGCTGTGCCCCACAGGCTGCTTCCCCCCTTGGTGTGCTAACCCTAAGTGAAAATGGGAAACATTTATTACACAAGATCACACTTCAGCCACAATTGAGATCCTTGAATTTTGTTCTAAAATGTATGTTCTGGGTAGAGCCTGTTCCTGGTAATCTGCTTCTTAGCATGTTATTACTTTGTCTTCTTATTGTTTGCATATGACCTTAAGTAAGATCTTAATCTTTCTTAAGGTTAAGAAAGCACATTTGGCTCCTGTCTGTTAAAGAGTGTTAAATGACTTACTTGGTAAAGCACACCAGTATTTGTACAGGTTTCTTTATAGCCTGCAACAAAAAGGGTAGCTAAATCAGGTCACTGGAATTTTTAAAAAATTATTTAATTTATTTATTTGGCTGTACCAGGTCATAGTTGCAGCACTCGGCATCTTGGATCTTCATAGCATCATGAGAACTCTCAGATGCAGCATGTGGGATCTAGTTGCCTGATCAGGGATCAAACCAGGACCCCCTGCGTTGGGAACATGGAGTCTTAGCCACTGGACTACAGGGAAGTCCCTGGTCACTGGAATATTAAATCCTGCTACTTATTGATTGGTTTGGTGGCTTCGAGTTAAATCACTGCATTGAGTGTTTTTAGATAGAAAACAAGGTTAATGTTGGTAGTGACTGCCTTCTTGCGTTGAATCTCTGTGAAGGAGAGACCAGCAGAGCTTCCTTAATCTCGGGGTACAGCGGGCCATAGTGCTAGACGTTTTGGGCCAGGGGTCAGCGTACTTGCCTGGCTCTGTCACCCACCAAGCTGCGTGACTCGCAAGCCTCTTCACCCTTCCTCCACTCTCTTACCTGCCCCTGAAGGTAATGAGAGTTAAACCAGAAGCTAGTAGGAGGAAGTATTTTATACCTCATAGGTCGTATAAGAGATGATTATTCTCAAAGTGCCATGAGATGTATGGTATTTGGAAATCTTAGATTCAATTTAGTCTTCTGTTTTTGGATTTGTTTTAGGTGATGCTTCAGTTCTGTGTTTTCATTTTTCTTATTCTTCTTTCCTTTTAGTGGTATGTGTGCAACAGAGAGAAATTATGCGAGTCACTTCAGGCTGTCTTTGTTCAGAGTTACCTTGATCGAGGAACACAGATCTTCTTAAACAACAGCATCGAGAAATCGGGCTGGCTCTTTATCCAGTTATACCACTCTTTCGTGTCATCTCTTTTTAGCCTGTTTATGTCTAGAACGTCTATCAATGGGTAAGTGCATCTCTGATAATTTTTTCTTTATCCTTAGGTCTAGGAGAAAGAAAAGTTACCTCGTTGAGGTATTGACCATCTCCACAGCTACAGCACTTGTAGTCAAAATCCTTGGCCCAGCCTTGGCGGGTTGCTTTTAAAATTCCCTGTAACTTGATAAACAGCCTCATTGTTCTGTATTCTGTGATGGGAGTTACAGTGCTTCCTAATTTTGATGTGCACAGAAATCATCTGGGCATCTGGTTAAAGTACAGAGTCTGAGTCAGTAGGTCTGGCGTGGGACCACTACCCATTCCCAGGTAATGCCTATCCTGCTGCTGATCTATTTGAGAGGAACAGGATACTTGGAACCAAGCTATAGGCTGAAGAGGAAGATCTTTGCCATAAGCACACTTCCCAGAAGCAGGTGTTCTGGAGAAGGATCTAATTTACTTCAGCCAGGCAGTAAATGGTGGCTTGTTCGAGTGACGGATTCTCCCTCTGTTCTTAAGTAATGTCTAGACTCACCAGGATTTTGTAAACTTATGAAATTCTCTGTCCCTTGAGTGGTTCTCTTACCGAAATCTATGGAAAACACTGTAGGAGTATTTTTATCCTTTCTCAGCCAACTTTTCAAACCCCAAAGCCTAGGAATCCAGAACTCCAAAGAGAGAAGTGGCAGGGCTCGGTGCGTGAGAAGCCTGTTGGACCACTTACAGCCGCTGGCTGGGTCCACTCTTCTTCTCTTCCAGTTTGGAGCCAGCTTCTACTGAATGTCTTGTCTGGATCCCAGTCTGTCATCTGGTCCTTAAATATGTTTTCAGGCACCACGAGCCATTTCTCAAGATTTCTTCCTTGACTTTCTTCCTTGTTTATATGAAGTTGCCTTAAATTGGCTTCAGCAAACAGTTGTTAATTTTGTGTTGGTAGTTGAGTTTATACAACTTGTCTGCCATTTTGTTTCTGAAATTCACTGCCTTGACTTTCTGTTCTGAGCCTTTTTGGTTGGGGGAGAGGACCAGGCTAGTCACCACAGCAGTGATTTTCAGCCTTTTTGGGGTTCTGTACCTCTTTGAAAGTGATGTAAGGTAGAAATTCTCTGTTCAAGTAGTCCTTACATTCAACATTTTGCTTATAATCTGGGGAGATTTCAAGTTCTAACCCTTCCTCCTGCCTCTACCCTGTTGGCCCCTGGTTAAAATTCTCTGCTCTGGATTTCACATTTTGGCCAGAGGGCCAATACTGAGTCCCCTTTGCCTTCCCTTATCTACAGTGCTTCTGCTTTTCTTTTTAAAATAACCCCCATCCTCACCCCTTCCATCCACCCTCAATGCCCCCTCCTGCAATAGAACAAAAACATCTCCTGCCCTGAACCCTGTTCTCAGCTGAAAGCTTAGTTTTGAGCCCATTGGTACTTTCTCTCCATGGCGGTGGTAGCTGATTACCATGAGTGGCTGTCTCTTACAGAAATAATTAGTGTGGTAGCCTTCTTGAATTAAAAAGTAAGATGCATATTGGACTTCCTTTATGTGGGAAAGGGGAAAACCAAGAAAGGAGAGACTTGATAGCTGTGTTCTTTTATAAAGATATTTGTAAGGAGGTATACCTCCTCTGTGGGCTTCCCTGATGGCTCGGTGGTAAAGAATCCACCTATAATACAAGAGACTCAGGAGACTTGGTGTTCGATGCCTGGGTCAGGAAGATCCCCTGAGGTAGGAAATGGCAACCCGCTCCAGTATTCCTGCCTGGGAAACCCATAGACAAAGGAGCCTGGCTGGCTACAATCCATGGGATCACAAGAGTCAGACATAACTGAGCATGTGGACTGGGGTGGGGTGGGAGTTGGGAGGAGGCAATACTTCCTAATCTAGAGAGAACTTAGGCCAGAGAACCTAGAATGGTTATCACACACACACATGCACACACACACGTGCATATGTGGACACCACTAACTTTGGGACTTAAGGGCAAATTAGAGAGCCATACCTTTCCGTGGTATGTGATTGCCAGCAACCTCGTGTTGAGCAAAGTCATTGTCTTGGTATTTTAAGTGGGATAATTCTTCAGTGTCTGGAACTGCCCTGCACATTTCAGGAAGTCTGACTTTTCTGACCTTGCCCACTAAATGACAGTAGCATCCTTAAGTCATTGTGACCACCCAAAACTCTTCCCATTTAGTGTTCCCTAGAGGGCAAATGTCATTTGGGCTCAATGAATTTCGAATTTTTTGTTGTGAGATTTTGTTTAAATCTTTCGGTGTAGCCTCTGTTGCTCATGATCTTTGGATGTAGCACAATGCTGCTTTCTCTGGTGCCCTTTCGACATGAACTTTGACCTCAGGTGACCCCTAGCTCGAGAATTTTATGATTATCATATCATGGGTCCTTAGATTCCAAAAGAAATGGCTAGGGAAGTGCATTATTTTATAATTGGGAAAGCTTAAGCCATTTAACTATTTTGCAATTTACCTTTGGTTCTTTGGCAGGTGGGCACCAACATTTGAAACATGCATCCCCGAAGTTCCCCCAAGTTTATAACCTCTCTTACCTCTTCTTGCTCTGATTGTGGTTCCTCTGTGAAGTTTTAGGTAGCTATTTTAGAAAGTTCATTTCCTTTTCTCAGATTTCTTTTTCATCCTGTTTTCTCATTAAAAGATAGGAACAACTGAGAGTTGAAGACAAAGTTTAGGAGGTGAAGTTTTCCCTGGGAGGTGGTTGTATTGGTGAATACCTCTGAGGGTTTCCCTATCCCATTTTTTAAACATTTCTGTGGGGCAGAAGATTTACTGCAAACACATTGTTAGGTTTGGTTGACCTCTCCTAAGGGAAAGGAGAGGAGGAACTCGCTCCATAATTTTAATTTTTTTCTGAAACCAGTCTTACCATGAACACTCAGTTGCATACATCCTTCCAGTCACTGCATAACAAGCTTATTGTACCTTATGATTGTTACCAGAAAGCAGCAGAACAGTACAGATTTCCCTGCCATCTCCTAGACCAGTGGTTTTCAGACTTTTCCTGGGCCTGAAGAGGAGGCGCCCTAACAGCTGCTTCAGGCTGCAGAGAAAGGGTAGAAGCAGGCTGGCAGCGCTGGTGCCCTCCGCTCTCCTGTTAAATTTTACGTTGTCTGAGTAACATCTGCTTCATTTAAAGAAATGCTCCTGCTGCTTATGGGAAGTTTGGAATCCCTGCCCTAGACAGACTGGGATTTCAGAGCTAGAAAACAAATTCTAAGTAGGGATACATTTTATTTCCCGAGACGATGCTTCCTTGAGACTTGGTGTGATCTGTACCTGCTTTTCTTAGAGCACTCTTTGATCTCTATTTTAACTCCTCTATTTTCAGAGACATTACTAAGTTTTAGAGGTTTGGTAGGATTTTTAGAAATAACAAGACCTAGCCAATTGTATAGCATACAAACTGACCCCCAAGTATGAATGTACTTTAAAATGCAAATTAACTGATATCACAAGGACCACTCTTCCTCTTTTCTCTAGTGTCTCTTAAAAATCTATTAATCTAGACCAATTTTTTATACTCATTGTTCAGTTTCATATTGTAAATGGCTTCCCCCCCGCCATTCACTTTTTCTGCTCAGTGTTATTGGCCAGTGTTGTAGTCTGATTCTGTTGGCCTGACATTTTTTTAAACCGATATACATGTTTTCTATTACTCCTTCCTATTTTGACTTCAGTTTTTCACAGTCATCTTTTATTTCCTTATATTTTTCTTCTTGCCTTTGTACCTTTTATTCCTCTCCCTGTCCCCACTCTGTTGGGTGTACTGTTTGCAGCCTCAGAGAAAGATGATGATATTTGGAGGTGTTTTCTTATTTTGTTAACTTTGCTTTTTAACCATGAATCATATAGATGATGTCTGTTTTAATCATGTAATCTTATAAAATGAGCATTTTGTAAATTCAGAAGGCTGTTGGTGCCATGTCAGTGTTTTGTGTGGATGTTGGGTAGGAGTGCTTATTTTGTACACAGTCATCCATTTTTGTTCTTTTTCTCTTTTCCAGGTTGCTAGGAAGAGGCTCAATGTTTGTGTTTTCACCAGATCAGTTTCAGAGACTGCTTAAAATTAATCCAGACTGGAAAACCCATAGACTTCTTGATTTAGGTGCTGGAGATGGAGAAGTCACAAAAATCATGAGCCCTCATTTTGAAGAAATTTATGCCACTGAGCTGTCTGAAACTATGATATGGCAGCTGCAGAAGAAGAAATACAGGTATAGTTTTAGACATGTTTTAGAGTATATTTCTTGGTTTTAGATGTGTTTCTTCTTAATATTAAAATGATACAAATCAGAAACAATTTTTCCATGAGGAGGAATTTTTAAAAATCTTTCCATGTTACAGCTGACCCTTGAACAGCACAGGGGTTAATTCATATATTTTAGTCAGCCCTCTGTATCTGCAGTTCCTGCACATCCATGGATTCAGCCAGCACCAGACCAAGTAGTATCGTAGTATTTACCTTTGAAAAATATGGGTCATGTGTAAGTGGATCCAGGCAGTTCAAAACCACATTGTTCAAGGGTCAGCTTACAATTAAGTGGAAATTGAGAGAGAAATCATCTTTCCGGGGCAGTGTTTTTCTGAACTTGAGATTTTGGCACTGTAGGGAAGAAGAGGGCTTCCCTGGTGGCTCAAATGGTAAAGAATCTGCCTGCAATGCAGGAGACCTGGGTTCAGTGCCTGGGTTGGGAAGATCCCCTGGAGAGGGGAACAGCTACTCCCTCCAGTATTCTTGCCTGGAGAATTCCATGGACAGCAGGGCCTGGCGGGCTACAGTCCATGGGGTTGCAAAGAGTTGGACACGACTGAGTGACTCGCACAGACACACAGGGAGGAAGAAGGCAGGTGAGAGACCGTTTGGAAAAGAGAGATCAAATGTAGGGACTTGCTCCCTAATTTGAACCTGACATTCTCAAATCTTATTTTTTATTTATTTTTTTAATTAAAAAGACTTCAAAAAATTTGTGGTAAAAATATGTAACATAAAATTTACCACTTTCACAATTTTCAAGTGTACAATAGAATTAAGTGTATTTATATTGCAGTATAACTGCTATCACCATTCATCTGTAGAACCTTTTTATCTTTCCCAACTAAAACTTTATACTCATTAAACTGATTCCCCAGTCTTTTGTCCAACCCTGGCCCCTGGAAGACACTGTTCTACTTTCTGTCTCTATGAATTTGACTACTCTAGAAACCTTGAAGAATTGTACAATATTTGTCCTTTTGTGACTGGCTTATTTCAGTGAGCATGTCTTAAAGTTCATCCATGTGGTAGCATGTGTCAAAATCTCCTTTGTTTTTAAGCCCGAGTAATATTCCATTGTATGTATATACCAGATTTTGTTTATCCATTCATTTGTCAATAGGCACTTGGGTTGCTTCTACCTTTTAGCTATTGTGAATAATGCTGCTATGAACATGGGTTTACAGATAGCTATTTGAGTCACTGCTTTCCCTTCTTTGGGGTACATATGCAGAAGTGGAGTTGCTTGATCATATGGTAAGTTGGTGTTTTACTTTTTGATGAATTGCCATACCTTTCCACAGCAACTGCACCATTTTGTATCCCACTTGCAGTGTACAAGGGTTCTAGTTTCTCTACATCTTTGCCATACTTGTTGTTTTCTGATTTTTTTTTTTTTAGTAATATTCTTCCAAATGGACACGAAGTGAGAAATCTTGGTTTTGAGATCATCTGCTGCTTGAGAGACTTAGGAAGAAGGTTATTCTTTATTCAGTATGGATTCTGTTGAATGGAAGAAGAAGGTGCTGAGTATAGAATGTGAGAGGTAGAGGTATATAACCTGCCTCCTTTGATATTTTGGAAGCCGGCCTTAGACTTCGAAAGTTCAATTACATACTCCCTCACTTTCCTACCCATCTAAGTTTGTAAGTAAGAGATTAATTTAGGAACAGACTAACCTTAGAGACAGAACATATTAGCATAGCTCTTGGAGCAGGATTAGTTTTAAACTTTGGAAGAAACAGATATTTTTAGCCTGAGGAAGAGAATACCAAGTAGGAAGGAGGGGGAAGGGTTACTGTAAGTGGGATTTTGCGTGCTAAATCACTTCAGTGGTGTCCAGCTCTTTGCAACCGTATGGGTGTCAGGCTCCTCTGTCCATGGGAATGCTCCTGGCAAGAATATTGGAGTCGTCTGCCATTTCCTCCTTGAGGGAATCTTCTTGGCCCAGGGATTATATCGTGTCTCCTGCACTGGCAGGCGGGTTCCTTACCAAATGGAAGGAGGAAGAGGGTGTAGTATCTGGTGTAATCAAGCACAAGGAAGCCTGAGAACTCAGTTGAGTTAAAGGTAAAGGAGACTGACCTTCCTAAGAGCTTGAGCCTTCAAGTCTTTGTCAGTGTCAGTGTTTAAGTGGCTCTTAGGGACGTTATGGCAGACTTATCTGTGTGAGGTTGATTTGTAAGATCCAGTAGTCTGCTCAGATTAGATCCTTGTGGGTCTGTGTGGTGGTACTTGAAATATATTCCTTCGATTAGAAATTAATTCACCATGTCAAAGCTTTGACCTTTGTTATAACAGTGACTTAAATCGTGCCTAGATCCTAATTTGACTCTCTTCCATGTTTTGAAGTGAATGTCGGGAGGAAGATGTTAGAAACATGTCTTCAAGGGATTTTTCTCCCACCTGCCCTGAGCCGTGTCTTTGCTTGCTTGCCTGCCATTTAAACCCTTCTAGAGACTAAGTGGCCAAATGGAATTTTAAGTGAGACTTCAGATGTTCGCATTAGTGTTTCAGTACGTGTAGAGTTTACATGTTATGTTACCTGATAAACTTGTACACCATGTAAAAAACACTTAATTTGGGAGAATTCCCTGGTGGTCCAGTGGTTAGAACTCAACATGTCTTTTCACTGCTGTGATCCAGGTTCAACCCCTGGTCAGGGAACTAAGATACCACAAGCTGCATGGAGAGCCAAAAGCAAAATGAAACAACAACAAAAGCTGACCTTGCCCCCCTAATACACGTAACAAAACCTTTTTGCAGTTTGACGGAGATAGGCAATTCATACTGGTTGACACTCCCTCCATGATGTTGTTACTATGAAATAAAAGCATATTCACAAAAGTGGCAACTTTTGGTGCAGTTTGAGGTTTTAATGGACAAGTGGCATAGTTTGCCTAATCCATGATGACCAGGCAGACTTTTAGCTTACTTCCGTGTTTTTTTTCTTTCTGTCTTTTTGGGAGGTAGCTATTTTTTTGTTTCTCTTCATTATATGGGCCCACAAAAACCTGGCTTTTTAATAGAGGTTCTGGATTTCATTTTTGAAATAAATCAATAAAACAGAAAATGGCCAGATTTCCCCTCTGCATTGACTATTGTTTCTGCCAGAAAACCTGATCGTAAAATTTAAAGATGTGGTTTTGATTTTTAAAACAAAAATAAAACTTTTCTTTACATTGTTGATGTTTCGGTTTTTTATTTAGGATTTATCACAATACTGATTGCTTTGTTACTTCTCTAAGGAAGGTGTATTTTAAATCCTCCTGGAAGACAAACTGTTACTTAACTCACTTTCTTGAAAATAATAACCCCCTGAACAGATACCTTTCTTCTTGGGTTAGAAATGCTGTTTTGTAAGAGCCATAGATACTTAGGAATGGATTATACCAGCACTGCACTGTATGTTCATTAGCAGTTGCTGGGCCAAATGCATTGTTGATGTTGCAAATTGTCTCTGCTGCTTTATGACAAATAAAGAAATTTGTCGAATTTGCTTTCTGTCTAACACCATTTCTACAATCTAAAATAAATATAAACAAAAGTAATAAGTCATTAGCAAAAAAAAAGTGAGAAGTGCACATTAAAATGATATATAACCACATTTATTTAAGAATGTATTCCAATATCAAATGGCAGAGTTCAACAGCGAAAACCTGCAATTACTTTTGAACCAACCTAATAATGTTTTGATTATGTACACTAACAAATTCCACAATTCAAATGACAGTAAATTAAACCTGTTCCTCGGCAGGAAAATAATTTTGGCAGCATGGTTAGTTCCTCAGGCTGCTTTTACTGAAAATTAATGTGAATGTTAGTTTATGTGATCTGAATGGTGTTTCGTAGATGGTGGAGGATACCATCATCCATGCGTATGGCAGGGTGCAGAGTGGTAGTGGGGATGGGCTTGGAATTACATCTGCACGAGCAGTTCAAAAGGAGTGTACATTTTTGACACCAGAGAACAAAGATCTTTAATGTAAATTTTAAAGATGCTTGACTTTAATGCATTATCTATAGGTTAAGGATCTTTCTTAAAAAGAAAGGAAAATATTGTATTTAATTCTATTCCTTATGTTCAGACTCTTCTTTTTTTAAACAGAAGGATACTGGAAACTGAATGGATAGCGATTCTCAGCCCACCACCCTGGAGGCATTTATACAAAGATCGATTGTTAGGTTCTTTCTCACCTATATGGAGAGAGCAGGTTCATTGTTTTGAATAACCTATTAGGAGAGTTTCCAAGTTGTAATTTCTACTCTGCTCGTGATTTACAAGAGCTTGGACAAGCCACTTCTTTCTTATAAGAAAGAAAAATTCAAACATCTTGTCAGGACTCCTGGGCTAATATGCAGTTTGAGTGGGGCTGGTAAATTTGTGTTTATCAGTGGAACTGAGTTTACAAGTAGAAATCACTAAACAGAAGTAAAGATGAAGTTGGACTTCTATAAGTATAGTTTTAACTGTCCTGGTTTTAAGGCTATTAGGATTTTGATTTTCTGTTATAAGCATGTGTTTCTGTCTTTCAAAATAATCAACATGGAAACTACCTGTCTTCAAGTGATTCTGAGATGGATTTGGTGAGATTATTCTGGATTAAAAGATGCCAGTGATGTTTGGCTTCTGCTTTGTTGTAATCAGGTCTACGTTTATTTGTTCATTTGATATATAGTTTGTCTTCTGCAAGTTTATGAATTTAAACTGGCTGTTTGGCTAAGGTATTAATATACAGATAGCCTTTAAAAGTGATTTTGGAGCTGTAATGTCCCACTTATTTCAAGTGACAGAAATCTGACTAGCTCCTTGAAGTTCGTCAGAGTGTTGTTTTGAAAGAGGCTTTAGTTTTTTAAAAAATATAGATCGAAAAGAAGATGCATCTGAGTAGTTTGTATTTCTTTTTATTCTGCTGTGCAAAAATGTTCTGAAATGTCGTTAGATACCTGCTCAGTGTGGTCAAAGACTTGTTTAAAAGGTCCTTTTCCTTGTTTCCTTTTGCTCCTGTCTGTGTCGTAACATGCCTCACCTACCACATTCTGATTGATATAACCAAGCAGGAGTGAGTAATTAATAGAACTGCCTTAACACTGTGACAAACAGACTCTTGATATAAGGACTCCTACCCTCTGTGAGTAAAACATTGTAAAGGACTAGAAAGTGTTCTTAGGGTGCAGAAGGCAGGGAGGGGAGAGAGGGAAGGAGCAGGAGAGAGGCTGTGTGTGCATGAGATACTGAGCACTGAGAGAGGTGTGTTAACCGTGGTCTCACTTAGTGTTTTAGTAGGATATCCTGTGCTTTATTTTTTCTATAGTTATTTAGATATGAAGATTCTAGAGTATGAAATAGTATCTCCCTCCTAGAACATACATGTGCGCAAAAGATCATAGGTTGTAAATGGAAATTATCTTATATCACCCTGCTGCTGCTGCTGCTAAGTCACGTCAGTTGTGTCTGATTCTGTGTGACCCCATAGAAGGCAGCCTACCAGGCTCCTCTGTCCCTGGGATTCTCCAGGCAAGAACACTGGAGTGGGTTGCCATTTCCTTCTCCAATGCATAAAAGTGAAAGTGAAATCGCCCAGTCATGTCTGACTCTTAGCGACCCCATGGACTGCAGCCCATCAGGCTCCTCCATCCATGGNTTCAGGATTTGAAAGAGCTCAACTGGAACTCCATCACCTCCACTAGCTTTGTTCATAGTGATGCTTTCTCAGGCCCACTTGACTTCACCCTAGGAATCTACAATTACATCCCAGTGAATGTAAAAGTAGAATTCTTTGTTCATTAATTGATGTTCAAGAATTTGATGCCCTAGTTTCATAACCATTTTTATCACTTATATCTTTGTACTTATTCAACATACTAATTCTTACAAAGGAAAACTTGGTATGTTTTGGAAATAGGTAAAATGTTGAATTTAAAGAAATATGGTTGTTTACTTTTGCATGGCCATTTTATTACTGCACATATAAATTATAAATGAAGATTTTGAACTTTGATTTGGAAGACAAAGTCTTTCTTGGCATCTAAATGTTTTTAAAGATGTCTTTAAGGGTTTCTGTATCTTTCTGATTTTTCCAGAGTGCTTGGCATAAATGAATGGCAGAAGACAGGGTTCCAGTATGATGTCATCAGCTGCTTAAATTTGCTGGACCGCTGTGATCAGCCTCTGACTTTGTTAAAAGATATCAGAAGTGTCCTGGAGCCAACCAGAGGCAGGGTCATCCTCGCTCTGGTCTTACCTTTTCATCCCTATGTGGAGAACGGTAAGTGTGGACGCCCACTTAGTAGGCCTGTTATCCAGCATTGGTGTTTGTGATTCTGTGCTGTGCACAATTAGACGTGATCTGGTACTTCTTAGAATACCCTGATATTTAACGAAGTGCAGTTCACCCACGTAAAATACCGCCTCAGTTAACGTTTGTCTTAATGTGGATTTTACAGTGCTCTCTCTGTACTCTCTCTGCAGTGGTGATCATTACTGAGCTGGGTTTTCCTGCTCAAGATTAAAAGCCTGAAATGCTTTTAAATGGAGCTTTCACCACTAACTTACTAGCTTTTTGAGCTGAGTCAAGCAGTAAATGATGCCTTTTAATCTACCTGAGTATACTTGTTAAATGTCATAGCTATCTTGTATTTTACATCTCTTGTCGCTAACATGATAAATGCTATTGTTATCCATTTTCCCTTTAGAAGACCATTTGTGTCCCAACGTGTGTCATTTCTTTGACGTTTGGTTTTTCAGTCACATGGTCTTACTCTTTAACAATACTGAATGAAGAATATCTCAGAAGAAATGGTTGGATTTTATACTGTCTCATATTTACTATGACTTTTGGCCACAGTCACATTAATTCACACTTGGCTTTAGCTTACGTGATTTGCATTTTAGATCATGTTGAAAGTTTTGGCTTTAAGCCTCGTTTGCATTTTTGTAAGTTATTGTACAATAATGTAAAATTTATTTATTTATTATGTAAGTAACACATGTTAATATTTGAAAATCTTTTCCTCTTTTACTGCCTTGTTCAACTTTGGGTTCAAAAAACCCTTTAAGAACTTGTTGGCATTCTTGAGAAGTCCAGTAATATTTTGCTAGCATCATAGTTATTAAATACCTGTAAAAATCTTCATCCTAAGGAATAATGCCCAAGTTTGCTTATAACCATGGATTTTTGTTGCCACTCACTTGCTCCTTTGTTGCTTCTTGTTCTTATTTTTTTCCTCCATCAGGTCTTAGTCCCTTCTAATTCAGTGCTTGTCTTTAACGTTTACCAAATGTTTGTGGATTTGATGTTGATGGTGGGGAAAATGGAGAATTCTTTAGACATAGGAAGGTAGAAAGAGAATAGATAGAATAGATGCCGTCCCCTCCCGCCCCCGTCTAGCATCTCCATTTTTACATTCCTTTGTTGAGCCATTTTGTCAAGGTAAAGAAAAAACTGCTTGAGCGTGTGAGTGCCACACCACGCATATGTCTGTGGGGTGGGGAAAAGCCTGGTAAACGTCACCCTTGATAGTTAAGTGGCCTGACCTGTTCCAGTGCTGTTCCCTCGGTAATTATACCACGGCTCCCTCTCACTGCCTTGCCATCACTAGTCATCAGCTGGCGGGTCCGGGCTTCCTGTGTCCCGTTGAGCAACCACACGACGGAACTTTAATGCTGTTTCCTGGCATAGCAGGAGGTGCCCACGAGCAGGGGAAGAAACGTCAGTCTAAACATGAAATCTATTTCTTTGTGTTTCTGACACTAAAAATTGAGAGGACATTAAACTGGACAAGAGGTCAGACTCTAGTAAAGGACTGAAAACAGACTCCTTGCTTGTGGATGCGCCGAATTGCCTGTTGAATTCAAGGGGTCTGGTGTGTGACATAGAGCAAAGCTGAGATGCGGAGCCTTGTTGCTGTGGGTGACCTTTAGTGACCTGTAAGTTTTGTAGACTGCTTGTGGTACTCTGTTATTGCTTCCTTTCTCTGAGTTAGATCCTGATGATTTCCATGTGACCCCATGTGACTCATGAGGTACAAAGTGATCTTGCTGTGTGAGTTCATGAATACAGGACTGGTTTAAGGATATCTGAGTGTACTTTGCATTCTTGACTCAATTTATTTTAACAAAAGCAATTGTTTTGATTGGTCTTAAAGTTGAACAACAGCAATTTTATTGCTTAGATTAATTTGGGGGTAAATGCAAGATATATCTTTCTAATTTCAGTTTGTTTGGTGTACTGACCCACTTCTGGTTAGGGATTAAATCTCACTAGAATTGTTTCAAGCATCAAAAAGGGGGAAAGTATGTAATCAAGAAAAGGAGACTTATATTGCAAAACAGAAAATTTAGTAATGTTTAATTTTTTTAAATTGTGATTTTTATAAAAAGGTAATTCATGGTGAGAAAAAAAAAGTGTTAAGCAGCTTCCTAGAGAATATATAATGAATTTTCTCATCCACTCCAGTTCCACAATCTTGTTCAGGTTTCTTGACTGTTTTTCTAGAGATAGTCTATGCAACTATACTTGGACATGGAAAAAATGGATTCTATAGTCTAAGCCCATTATAAATAGTTTTGTTGCCCTTTTTCACTTAAGTATATCTAGGAAATTATTCATAAGTGTCTATGTCCTTGTCTGCATGTAAGCATTGGTGTGCTGGAGCTGGTTTTACTGGCTCAGGAGAGCTGACTGTTGTATTGGCAGGAATTTAGTGAGCTGGTTGTTAAACTTGACCATTATTGAAGTTGACCTTGGTGGGAGTACTTACACCATGGAAACGGGCAAACTCTACAAATAGACTCTCCCTTCTTCTAGCTCATTGGTAAACATTTACCAGTACACCACTGGGCATTGGTAACTTTACTTGATGAGGCCTCTGTTGACATACTTATGGATACTGGCAGTTTGCTTTGTAAAGACAAGCGAAATGAATATTCTTAGGCAAATCTTGCACACATGTGTAAGTAGGTGTCAGGATGTTATCTGTTTCAAGAAACAGAAGGAGCAACTGAAAAATAAGAGTTTATTTTAGAAGAGTGATTCCAGGGTTGGTTAATTCAGTGATGAGAGCACCCACTGAAGTTTAGAACCTGCTTCCGTTTCTTCATCTTCCGTGTGTTAACATCTCCCGAAGTTACAAAACGGCTGATGCAGCGCCAGGCATCGTGTGCAGGCATGACAGAGCCTTGGAAAGAAAGAAGCATTTTCTCCCATACTTTTTTTTTTTAAGTGAGGGAAACCTTTTCCAGAAATCTCCCTGGTACATCACACTTTAGGTCCCATCAATCCCTGGGCCAGGAAGAACCCTTGGAGTAGGAAATGGCAACCCACTCCAGTATTCTTTCTTGGAAAATTCCACGGACAGAGGAGCCCGGCAGACTATATAGTCCGTGGAGTCTCAAAGAATTGGCCATGACTGTGTGATTGAGCATGCTCCTAGACACTGAACTTGCAGTGAAGGTGGAAGGAATACTTCTGTGCCACAGAATATCATTTAAAAAGCATTTACTGAGTGATGCTGGAGATAAGTGAGCGAAAAACATACAAGTATTTTTGTCTTCATGGAGCTTAGTTCTAGTGAGGAAGACAGTAAACAAATGGCATGTTGTTGGTGATGAGTGTTACAAATAAAAATAAACAATAAAGATAAGAAAGGGGCTTCTTGGGATTGGGCGTTGGGTTTAGGTGCTATAATTTTAAAGAGGATGCTCACAGAAAGACCTCATTGAGAGGGTGCTGTAGGGAAAAGGCTGAAGGAAATAACGTTTAAGGTTGTCTGGATGATACATTTCTAGGAGTGGAACTCCTCGTTAAAGAGTTAGTTTTCCAAATAGCTACTCTGTGACCCTAATACCATTTATTGAATAATAATCTTTCCCTGATGCTTTGACATGCCACCTTTATCATGTATCGTGTGTGTTCAGTCACTTCAGTTGTGTCTGACTCTTTGCGACCTGTGGACTGTAGCCCACCATGCTCCTCTGTCCGTGGGATTCTCCAGGCAGGAATACTGGAGTGGGTTGCTGTGCCCTCCTCCAGGGGGTCTTCCTGGCCTGGGGACTGAACCCGCATCTCTTACATCTGCTGCGTTTGCAGGCCTCTCATGTCTGCTCTGTTGGCAGGTAGGTGCTTTACCACAGCCACCTGGGGAGCCCTTCTGTCGTGAAGTCCTGTGATGTGTTTGTCTCTATTCTCTTAGAATTTATACTTCTGTATGTGTGCCAATACCAGTCTATTGTAATTGCTGTAACTACGTCACGCACGTTAATATCATAGGACTAGTCTTTCCTAATCAGTTCCTCTTAGATTTTTGTTGGCTTATTTATTTAGCAGATCAACTTTAGCACTAGACTGCCTAGTGCCCCTGTATTATATTTATAGGTTAATTTAGGGAGTATTGGGTCTTCTAGCTGATAATAGTATGTTATTTGTTCAGTTATGTTCTTTCATAATAAAATTTTCTTCATAAAGATCCTACAAAAGCTTTGTTAGGTTTATTCTAATGGTGTGTGTGATATTATAAATAGGATTTTTCTTCATTGTTTAAACTATTAAAACTTCCTGGCTTTATATAATTGACAAGGTTTTTTTGTACTTAAGATGTTCAACATGATGATTTGATATACAGATACATTGTGAAATGATGACTGCAGTCAATTAGCACATTCATTACCTCACATAGTTACCTTTTGTGTGTGTGTGTCTGAAGAATGCTTAAGATATATTCTTTTAGCAAATTTGAAGTATACAGTTTAGCATTATTAACTGTAGCCACCAGGTTATACACTAGGTCCTCAGAATTTGTTCCTCTTACACCTGAAAGCTTGTATCCTTTGACCAACATCTGAGTTCCCCCACCCACCAGTTCCTGACAACCACCATTCTTTCTGTTCTCTGGTTCTACAGGTTTGACTTGTTTCAGTTTCAAGTATAAGTGAGATCATGTAGTGTTTCTCTTTCTGTTTTATTTCACGTAGCATAATGTCCTGTGGTTTTATCCATGTTGTTTCCAAATGGCCCTCCGGATATTATGCATAACACAAGAAGAGCAGTTTTTTTGTGTGTGTTTGTGTTTGTACCAGTTTTTAACTATTTACCTTATTGGATTATTTTAGTGTTTCCAGTAGTTTCCTCCATTGATTCTCTTGGGGTTCTTTAAAAAGACAGTTACAACATCTGCAAATGGTTTTGCTGCTACTTATTTTTTAGCCTTTTTTTTTTTTTTTTTTGGTCCAAGTGAATTTGTAGTTACTTCCAGAAAATGCTTTTAAAAATGGTGGAAACCTTTGGTTTTTACTTTAATGAAAAATATGATTCTGTCTTTTGGCCTGAGATGAATGTTTGGCTAGAGATAGAACATTTTTCAAAAATCCTGTTTTATTAAGAGCTTAACAAAGTCAGGGGTCAATGTTTAATTTTGTTACCTTTGTTTTCAGCCTCTGTGGTGACAGGGTTTTTTTCTCTGTTGTCTTATTAAATCAATGGTACTTTTCTAATACATATCCACTCATACATCTCTGCGCTTATGTAGGATAGTCTTCTTCTTTGTATCACTAGATTTTATTTATAAAAACTCTAAATAAAACTATTAACATTAATATTATTGATAAATGATGGTCTGATCTAATCTTTCATTTGGAGGATGTTATCTTTCTCATGTTCAGCTGATTTTGTAAAAAATAATTTCTGAATTCCTTCTAATGCTCTGGAACAGTTTAAATAGCATTGTGGTTATTGTTTTTGAAGATTTGGTAGAATTCTCTGAAACCACCTAAATAAACCTGTACATTTTGAGGGGTAGCCCTTGGCAACTTTCTCACTTTCTTCCAGGGTGATTGTTTGGGTTAAACTAGACATGTTCAGTCTTAAAGCTCCCATCAGTCTTAATAGAAATAAGCAAGACTCTGGCAGGACTGCTTTGTGGAAAGGGTATGGGCTTTTGAGGGATAACCTGTTTTGAAATATGGGTCAGCCCTTATTGCCTGAGCCTTTCCTGAAGCTTAGTGTTTTATCTGTAAAAATGGGGCTGATATTTACCTTGAGGTTTGTTGTGAAGATGAAATAATATAGTGTATAGGAGAGTGCCCAACCACGACTGTCTCAGTATTGGTGTTTGATGCATGTTAGATTTGTTTCGTTCCATCCTGTTCTGTTACTTTATTTTTATTTGTGGCTTCTTAGATCAGATTTGTTCACAATCCTTCACTTTGAAGTATTTGTCAATATTTTTGCGCTTTAGCTTGGTCTCAAATTCTGTGCCTTAAGCATCAGTTTATGTGACTCAACTCCACAGACACTGAACTAGATGCCTATTAGCCCAGGGTTTCAAACTCTTAGCACTAATGTAGTAGAGAGAAAGATATGACTTACTCTGAAAATTTCATTAACACCTGTTGGTATGTGGTGTCACTGCTCTAGACTCGAGGGGAGAGTGTGTAGACACTAGAACCATGTCTGTTCTTTTTCATCTCCAAGTTGTTTTCAATTTATTCTCTTCTGATTGTCTTGGGAAGTGTAAATTTAAACAGAAAGCTATAGCTTAGTCCTTTCCAGTGGAAATCTGGATGCTCAGATAGCAGGAAAATTAATGTAAGGGATTCAGTGAATGGTCCTTATGACAAGGCATGAGGGTCAATGGCTAAAGAGGGAAGTGTGCTTCGTAACTCAGTTGAAGGGCCGAAAAAATATTTTTCTCCTAGAAACATTGTTCAGTTGCATTCATGTAAGGGTATTTAAAAGACTTTTATGTATCAGGCAGTGCTAAGCAGTAGAAGTAAAAAGAAATGAGACGTGTGCTTCTAGTTTTAAGATAACTTAGAGAATAGTTCAGAAGATGTAAACAGACAGTGGCAGGATAGTCTGAAAAGAAACATGAAGTTCCATGAGTTTAGAGAAGTTCCATTAACTGCTGGAGGAGTCAGAGAAGTTTTCATGTGGGCGACATTTGACGTGTGTTTGCATCTGTGGAGTGTTTTACCATATGCACGTGCAACAGCAATAAGATGGGAACAAGGTGGGGTTCCCAGTTCAGTGAGACCCAAGGATAGCATGCAAAAGAAGCCTTTGGTTGTATAACAGTAAAGCAGTCAATCAGTATTGTTGGCTAGTTGGATGAGTAAAAGAATGAATAATATATATATATCAGGGACTCATATATGACCTCAAGGAATATAACTACTTGGGAAAATATGTTCCAAAATTTAGCTTAAAAATTAGTCTCTTAAACACAGTCCTTGCCTGTATTGGGAAAAGTTTATTCTGAATCAAATACAAGTTGGTCTTAGGGATTTTGTTTCCTCATTAGTTACATGAAGAATGGTATATTTTCATCCCTGAAAGGATCAAAAGGTAATGACTTTCAGAAATCAGAAGGAAATGATCAGATCCCTTCTATTCACTTAGATGATGGTAGTGCTTAACCTTTTCTGCCATCTGGTTTAGAAGTTCATTTATTTCAGTCAGGCCAGTGGTCTCAAAATTGAGGGAGTATGCAAGACTTTTTATGTTGGGGTACAGGAGGGAAATGTTAACATTTTTATTTATATTGCTTTTAATGCCCATTGTTTAATTTCTATTTTTCTGTATACACATATGCACACATACATGTATGTGTGTAAACTACACAAGGCACATGTGTACTCACATGTTTTCACATATATTTACACACAAAATGACGTTATGTGCCCCCCCAACCCAGATGGAAAGGTTAGAGGCCCCTGATTTAAGCAATCAGTACAAAATGCTTTTAAAGGGATCTTAAAATATTTGAAAACTTAATCTGGGGTTTAAAAATAAGAATCCATCTCATTTTATACCAGTTTAAGAGAAACACTTTAAATAAACATAATAGGTTGTAATTCAGATTTAATAGCAGATATATACTTGCAAGTACTTTAAATAGATTTTTTGTTATACAGAAGTAACTTTCAGAGAGCAATTCTGTAACATGTTTTCTTAGTGAGATGGTAGTAAGTGCCATAAGCCTCCTTGCTATACACTGTCCCTTGTCTAACATTTCCCTCCTTAGTTGATTAAAAATCACACTGCAATGCATACTACAAAACTGTATACTCTGTATGACCCCAACTATGTATAAAGTGTAGGTTTGTATAAATGTGTGTGTGTGCATAGGTGTGTGTGTGTGTGTGTGTGTGTGTGTGTGTGTGTGTAATACAATGACTTACTAAAAGAGAAAAAAAAAATTTGCAAGGGCTTGATCAGTTCCAGTGCTTTGCCAAAGCCTTCCCTGGTGCTGTTATTTGGCACAAGACTGACACCTAGAGTCCATCGTAGCTTATTTATTCTGAGGTTTTCTCTGGCTGAACCTTCTGCTTTGGATTTTTTGTTAAAATAACTAAAATGTTACAATAACTAAAATGTTACTGTATTCTATTGTGCTCTCACTTTTTGTTGGTAGCATGGTGTAAGTTATTTTGCATACCCTGGCAGGAAAATGTGTACTATACCACTGGCCCATTGCAACACTAAAGAGAATAATATTTGCAAAATGCTGTTCAAGATGATTTTTCTCTAACTCAGATTTTGACACATTCCTTCCTCCCTCTGTTCCTCTTTCCTTGCCAACTTGGTCTAGTTGGCCCACCACGTCTAGAAACCATAAAGACGGTTCTTCCGTTCAAGACTGAGGCACTTGGTGTGACTTCAGATCATCTTCAGGGTATCAGTCATTGTGTGGTTATGTTGAATGGAGCAGGTACAGGAGGAGATATGCTTTAATTGGAAGTTTTTGAAGATGCTTGACTGCTTAGAATTCTCCAACCTAGCAAATTCAGGAAAGTATTTTTCAGTTGCATTTTGTTAGGTTTTAGTATGTTGGTAATTTCCATTAGTAATAGTTCCTTATGTTCTCTGGCGTCCTTGTAGCTAGTTGACCTTTTCGTTTACCTTAAATTGTTTTCTAAAAAAAACCTGATGGGTGTGTATCCACTAATACTTTCATAACATCTGGAGTTGAATTTTCAGTGACTTCATTGAAAGTCCGAAGACGTCTATGGTCTTTCATACTTAGAAAGCGCTGCTTTATTTTCATAAGTGTTGTCTTTTTCCTGCAATAGTAAATAACAAGCCACATTTTAAGTTTTGTAACCAATAACACCACACTAAGAGCGACATATTAATTACAGCACTGTCTTGCATTCTCCAGTAACCATAAAGGTCCAGTTTCCACTTTCCCTTTATTTGGAGTAGATGTGGGAACTGAAGAATAACTTGATTGTTTACATGCCATTGTCAAAGCCCTGACTGAGGGCTTTAAAATTCCTACTTCCAGGCTTGTCTTCTAGTCGTTTAATTTGGCCTCTTTGCTGAAAAGGTGCCTGTGTCAATAAAAGAAGAGTGTGGACATGCATTTGTAATTATTCAGAGTGGCATCTTAGGTATTTATAATTAAACCACTTCTTTATGTACTTCTGTATACATAGAAGGATGAAGTGACTACTTAGATGATACTGTTTCCTGGATGAAAATCCTTTTTAGAAATTAGATTTAAAAAAACCATATCTCATATCAGAATTCTGTTTCATTTGCCCTCATGGTTGCTGTTTAATCGCAAAATATCTCTGCTAGTGTATAAGTTCTTTATTTTGTATACATTTCTATTTAAATCTGGGCCGTTTGATCAGGTATCGTGGAAACTGTCTGCTCTATTATCTCTAAAACAACGTCTTGCTTGAAAAAACCTGTTTTTATAGGACTTTAAGACTGTATAAGGACTATCAGAATGTATTAGTCAACATACATTCTTCCTATCACTAAACATCAAAGGCTGAAGAAATACTCATATTTTATTCTTATTATCTGTCTTTCCTAATGTGAACAAGTTTTCTATATATTTGATCCACAGATGTTTGCAACATTTGCTTAATGGTTACTACTGATGCAAGATACAGTCCAAAGAAGCTTTCAACCCACAAAAGCATCCTTGTCTGTATGAAAACATTACCTGTATCCAGTGTATTTCAGAAAGATTTCATGTCACTAAGATGCCAGTATGGTGTCTATTTGATATTGCATCAGGTGTCCTTTGTTATGTATTTATCAAAACAAATGCATTTTATGAAAGTCCTCTTTCAGACTCGTTTTAAAGAAAAACTTGATTATTGATAGCTTGCTGGCAGCTAAGTTTTTTAGTTAAACATGCTTTGTAGCTTTACATCTTTTCGATATTTTACACTTACAGTTTGTTGGCTTGTTTCCACATGTCTCTTATTATATAGCTCTTGAGCAATTTCCTGAAAAATACGCCGAGCACTCTTTTTCTATAAATACAAATAAGAAAAAAAAAATGTTGTCTTATGATTAAAAGCAATGATTATTGCACGTTATCTGAGCCTTTTCTTTCATTATTGGCCACCAGTCTTAGAAACTACCCCACCCAATACATCTGTACCTACAGTTAACTCTTGTATTTTGAGTATATTAAGTAGAATTTATGATTAAGAACTATCAATTTGCCACATATTCTATCACTTGAATATAATTTTTCTCAACAATAGGAAACAGTATGAAAGTTGTTCTGTGGTGATGTTCTGTGTTTCTAAAATTATTTTCATTGTAAAATAGTTAATAACCACAGTTCTGAAGATGTGTTACCAGCATTGGTGTGTACCTTTTGTGACTCTTCTGTTTCTTTCTTTCTTCCAGTGTTAGATTTTGACTGTCAGGAAGAAAAGGAAAGACATGTTATGTACTCAGAACAATCATGGCAGATATCTCATACCATAATAAGGTTAAACAAACTTAATATTTAAGTAATATGCAGTAAGAGTAATTTTCATGTCACTTCTGAGGTGTTTTTATTAATAGCTCAAGCCGATATTGATAATAGGATCTATGGTAATCTTAATATAACGCATACATATCCCCTCTTATAGCATGTGAACAATGAGAAGGATAGTCTTTCTCAAAAACTTTAGGCCTCTTGAAGATATTTTAAGGCAGTGTCTAATCTCTCTTTCTCTCTCTTTTTTAAATATTTGTTTAGCTGTCCCGGGTCTTAATTGGATCAGGGCTTTAAGAAGTATCGTGTGGGATCTAGTTCCCTGATCAGGGATTGAATCCGGGCACCCTGCATTGGGAACATGGAGTCCTAGCCACTGTACCGCCGGGCAAGTCCCTCCAGTCTCTTTCGTTAACCTTTTTCACTCTTAAAGATCGTTCTTAGGCCTCTCATACCTCCCCCACCGGTGGAAAGTAGCGTGTGTCTGATGGTTATAAAGAAGGATCTCTTATTCCCATTTACGGAAAGAAAACCATATAAATTGTGTACTCTGGTTAGTGATTTTCAGTGATGAAAACTTTTTGCTTTTTTCTGCAGACCTCTTCTGCAGTAGATATTTCCTGCAGATGCAAAGGCAGATGTTAATTAGGTGAGCTGTTACTGGGGCTCCCAGCATGTGGAGAGATGGAAATTATTTCCTTAAGATAATTTTCAAGTCCATAGGGACATCTGATGCAAGACGTTTGACTTACTTTGATGAGGATGATGAAGATCGCGAGCACACTGGTGATGTAGATAGAGAACAGGACTAAAAGGGCTATCAGGGCGGACTGCAGTTCCTTGCTGAGAACCTTCATCTCTTTGTTAATTACAGACAGAGAAAGAGCGAGTCACTATTGAAACATATTATTGCAAATATATGTATAAAGTGTAATTGAAACTAAATGTTAAGGGGGACACATGAGCTTATGCTATTTGGCTATTCATATAAAAATTTATTCAGGGGCTCTTAATTTACAAGGCACTCAAGTATATAATATAGTTAAAGCCAGTTCATTTGTTCTTTAAGTGTATTATGCCCAAAATGTTACTCATTTTTAAAGCTTAAAATTTTAATAAATTCAATTAATTATTTGTCATGATGCTAAGAATCACTTTTCATGTAAATTGTTGCCTAAAGTGAGATAAACATTTCAAGACAGGTTGTTCAAGGGTGTTTTAAGTTTCTTTTAGTAGATACGCTGTACGAGTGTCACCAAGAGTCTATGGAGTTCAAATTCTTCCCCACATATGTTTATGACCTTGAACTGAACACAGAGGTAAACAGTGCAGTCTTTGAAGACCCTGAGAAGGCCAGGCATTGAGATGATGGTGCTCACTGCACGCTTGTATGTGCAGTGTTGTTGTGTGTCTCTTCTTTCTAATAAAGCTGGAAGTAGAATTATTGAATCCATTTGTACATTCTGAATTTCTCCCTCCCTGCAGGAAGTGTCCTGTTCTCTAGGTAGTGATGAAGTAACACACCGCAGTTATTTGAAGTATGTAATTATTTGAAGTACAGAATCCAGTTAAATTTGTAATTGTTATCTGAATAACTTGTACTTTTCAACTAAATAAGCCCATAGATGCTTATCCTGTGAACTCAGTTTATACAACATACATTTTTCTTGTGAAGCTTAATAAATCAATCATATTTGTAAAACTTAAAAAATAAGTTTCAACTGTGAAATTAAGAGGCTTTGTTAACAGGTAGGAAATTGCTGTTTCTGTCTTAATGGTATTTTCATTCCTACTCCTAAAGAAGGGCGTTTCATCACATAAACTTGCAGGTTGAGACCTCCTTCTCTTTACAAACCATTTTTCTTCTGGTTGTTATTTTTTATAGAAGACAAATGCATGCAGCAAGAGATACAAATTGCCACAGCTGTTGTGTGTTTGTTTTAATATCTTGTTGTTGAGTCATGTCCGACCCTTTCAGATCCCATAGACTGCAGTGCACCTGGCTTCCCTGTCCTTCACTATCTCCCAGAGTTTGCTCAAACTCAAGTCCATTGAGTCTGGGATGCCATCCCGCCATTTCATTTCTCTTTCGCCCCCTTCTCCTCCTGCCTTCAGTCTTTCCCCGCATCAGGGTCATTTCCAGTGAGTCGGCTCTTCACATCAGGTGGTCAGAGTATTGGAGCTTCTGCATCAGTCCTTCCAATGAATATTCAGAGTTGATTTTCTTAGCTGACATTAATTGTTTGATATAAACCAGGCACCATTAAGGGCTTCCCTGGTGGCTCAGAGGGTAAAGCATCTGCCTACAATGCAGGAGACCCGGGTTCATTCCCTGGGTCGGGAAGATCCTCTGGAGAAGGGAATGGCAACCCACTCCAGTACTCTTGCCTGGAAAATCCCATGGACTGAGAAGCCTGGTAGGCTACAGTCCACGGGGTCACAAAGAGTCGGACATGACTGAGCAACTTCACTTCACTTCACAGGCACCATTAAAAGTGCTTTATGTGCATTAACTCATTTATAATTTACCCCTACAGGTGAGCATAAACTAACATTAAACGATGGTGAAATAGTAAAAGTTCATTAGAACACCTAAGTAAGGATTGTAATATAGGACAATCTGGGCTCCTTGAAGTCCTGTTTTAAAACCAAAAACTTGATCAATTTGAGTTTATGTTTTTATGATCTCAGAGCTCATCATACTAGAGTTTCTTAAAGGGGAGAGGTCTGAGAAAAGCATGGAGTTACTGTTATTCTCTTCCTTTCCCCAGAATCATGTGAATCTTTTCCTCACAATTTTATAATTTATAGGTCTTAGCTAGGCTCAGTGTCCTCACTTGCATGAGGAAATTGTCACGGATTTTAGTAACTCTAAGGAAACCACACCAACCCTTTTTCTTTCTGTTCATTATCTATGCACAAGAGGGTCCCCCAGTGGCTTTACCTAAAATTTGTGTTTATTTTCCATAATGCATATGTTTTTATGGGTTCAATTTATTGATTGCTTATGCTTCTCCAGTGTTTTGTTCTAGATGGTGCAGTACCAGACCAGATCCTAACAAGGCTGTCAGTTAAACATCATATTTCAATCTGTGTAACATGGAGAAAGAGAGGGCATAGTTGGTCAGCCTTTGCCAATAAAGTCTGGACATAGAGAATATAGCACCCGACATAACCCTGACTGTGTCTGCAGAGGCTGAGAGATGGGATTGGAGTAGTTCTTCAGTCCAAACTGCATGTTGGCTAGTGTGAAGGTCACCCTTTTCACTGGCTCAGCTATTAAGTTATCAGATGTATCTCCTAATCTCTGCATAGAAGTAAGTGATGCATTTAAGGGGCCAAGTGGAACCCAGTGAATGGGAATAAAGCTTTGACTGACCTCTCACCACAAGCACAGTCCCTCCTCCCGTTTGCTTAGCTCTTGGTTGCTTTGAGCTGGGAAAGGCTATTCCACAGACGTAGATTGCACTGTCATTGAAAGTCAGCCTGTTCACAGTGAGGGAAACCCGGTTTTGTGCCGGATTCTCAAGTGTGTATTTGTCTGTCTCTCTTGTGCATCCATTAGAGCACAGGTTCTCAGGCTCGTGAGTCCCGTAGCGAAACCACAGGCTTGTGGGTTGCTCTGCAGGGCACCCCACTGTGGAAAAGGAGCAGGACAAGGTTACGACCTTTTGCGTGTAGTCCACTTCAAGTTCAGGTAGTTGAGACACTGAGACGGTGCAGTCGTCCGCGGCCCCTGTAGGAGGAAGCAGATGAGCTTGTTCAGTGGGCTTCTCACCTCCGTTTGTCCTGTGCTCCTGTTTTATTGACATTTTGGGGTGAAGAATCCACTGAAAACCATGGCTTTCTTGTTTTTACCTCACTCTCAGCATGGTCAAGACTATAAAAGTAGACACTGGTGCCAATATTTTATGATAACTATAAATGGAGTATAACCTTTAAAATTGTGACTCACAATTATAAAGTTACACCACACCCATAACTTTCTTTTTAAACTTACTTCAGTCCAAAAAATTGAGACTTAAAGATAGACACTGGTGTTCCTCACTTTTCTTGACCCTCTGAGTTCCTGACTTCAGGCTGCTGGAGCACAGTGATGTCTGGTACTTAAGGGACAGCCCTAGGGGTGCGGTGGGGATCTCCTTTGCTGGAGGTGACGGCAGATCTGGAGTCAGAAGTTCGGGGTCCACGTGTACACTTGTGGTGTGCTTACGAGCTGTCCGTTGATCTCCCTGTGCAAATCAGTTGCTCTCTAGGAGCCTGTTTCCTTATCTGCACTGCTGGCCGCATAGGAATATTGCATTCAATGTAGCAATAGGTATCAAGGCCCCTCATGGAAATGACTGAACACATGAGCAGCAGGGATTTTTTTTTTTTTCTGCCTTTTAAGGTTGTGATTGCTCGGAATTCATGATAGTTTACCGTTGTTCTTCAGGGAGTCTAGTTGTCCCAAAGGGAAACATTATAAAAGGCAAGATGTACATCTGGGAAATTGTAGCCCTGGCTTAGCCAGCCTTTCGTTGGTGAGCAGAGGCCTGATGAGCTGGCCACGCCACTGCCCAGCAGGTTAGTTTCTTCCTGGCTCTTGTGCATTGCTTTGTAGCCTCTTGTAGCTTTAATTTACTTGAGCAGTATTGTGATTAGGAGCAGACATTTGAGTTCGGATCCTAGCTCTTGCTAGTTCCTAGCTCTCTCCTAGCTTTTCCTCATTAGCAAAAGGGAGATAGTGTGAGTATCGTGAGGTTAGCAGGAAGTTTCATTGAGGCCATCAGTGCACAAGGAGTATTTACTTACCTGGGTCTAAGTAAGTATTTAATGAAAGGAGCTATTTCTGCTGCAACGGCCACTCCTGTCCCCACAGTATCATATGCCCATTTTAGAGATAGCTCTAAATAGACCTCTAAAGAGAGAGAGCTCAGCTGGTAAAGAATCCACCTGCAATGCAAGAGACCTTGGTTCGATTCCTGGGTTGGGAAAATCCGCTAAAGAAGGGATAGGCTACCCACTCCAGAATTCTTGAGCTTCCCTGTGGCTCAGCTGGTAAAGAATCCACCTGCCACACGGGAGACCTGGGTTTGATCCCTGGGTTGGGAAGATCCCCTGGAGAAGGGAAGGCTACCCACTCCAGTATTCTGGCCTGGAGAATTCCATGGACTGTATAGTCCATGGGGTCACAAAAAGTTGGACACAACCGAGCGACTTTCACTTCACTTCACAGCATCATGTCAGCAGGGCCGAGACTAGACACCCCATCCATTGCTCTCACCGCTGCCACATCATGCTGCTTCCCTCTCATGGGGGTGGGTCCCTATGTGGCCTTCTATCTAATCCCAGGTTCGTGAAACTGGAAAGCTGCTCAGTTATTTACTACTGGGAAGACCTGCCCTCAGCCATTTTGAGGGCAAGGGAGGCTCTATGTGAAATACTACTGGTTGAGGCAAACTGGAATTTGTGCATGTTTTCACTCTGACTTTGTGTGGTTATATGTTTCCACATGGTCTTATTTGTCTGACTTTTCCCTTTGCTACTGTACACAAAATTAAAAAATAATCCAAGTTGTCTGATATAAGTTTCATATGGGCTTTTTGTCACTTAACATTTTTCTTACAGGTCCTGATCCAGAGCAGAAGAATTAAAACTAGATGGTATTTGTGACCCAAATCTCTTCTCACCATGCTGTAATTTTTGTTATTTGTATAGTTGGAGATGAGCTGGGAGCTTTTTAGTAACCTGGTAAAGGTAAACTAGATGAATGGGTAAAGTCAAGTCACTGGAGAAAACCAGGCTTCCTGCGTCTTCAGCCGAGGGGCTCAGCCTCACTCCTAAGGCTGGTAACTGTGGCCGCAGGTCTCCTACCCAGACTTAGTCACCTTAGAAGTAGAGAAGCGGCTTTATGAGGTATAGTAATCGTTAAAGTGTGGGAACTTGAAGTGGAAATGAGCCTGCCAGAGTCGGGAAGTTAATCAGCAACGTCCCAGTGTCAACTCCTCCGTGAGGCAGTTTTTAAAAGGGAAGCTATCTTTTAACATTTTTCTTGGAGAACTAGTGTTCCAGGGTAAAATAAATACTTGCAACTTTGGAGTTTCATATCTCTGCTCATGACCGCCTCGGAAGGGAGAAAAGCCGGTGCGGTGGTTTCCTGTGAGAGCCCGGGCCGGGAGGAGAGGGCGCGGGCCGGGAGGAGAGGGCGCGGGCCGGGAGGAGAGGGCGCGGGCCGGGAGGAGAGGGCGCGGGCCGGGAGGAGGCGGCTGCTCCCCCCAGCGCCCCCGCCCGCCCGGCGCTGTGCATGAGGCGGCTGCTTAGTGCGAAAGGGAAGTTTGGATAGTGTGTCAGCCTGCAGCCCACTCCTGTCAAGAGCTTTGCTTTAAGGACTCTCGCATTCTGTAGGGTTTCTTTTTAAACACAGTGCCCTCTGAAAAGGTTGAAAGTTTATCTTCTTAGTGGAGGGAATGAAAAAAAGATTACTGTTTTTGAAGACCAAGCTAGAAAATACATAGAAAAGTAATTTCCGAACTTTCTAAAAAAAGCCTTTATGGAAGATTTCGAACATATGCAGAAGTAGTTGACCAGCACAGTGACTTCTCCGCCGTCACCTGACTTCAGCCCAGTCTTGTTTCAGCTCTTCTCCCTACTTCTGCCTTTACTCTCGTGTTATTTTAGGGCAAATTCCAGATAATTTGTCTGCACATCTTTCAGTATATATCTTTCAAAGATAATTCTTTTAAAAAATAATACTAATTAGACTACTCTATAAAAGTAATATACATACTTATTAGGGAATTGGTAGACTTATTACTGAAAGTAGAAGCAAAAAAGTCACCCAGAGTCCTTTCACCACTCTGCCCCCATCAAATCACTGTTAACATTTTAAAATATTTCTTTACAGATGAGAAAAAAATAAGAGCTTTTGTTCCCTTTCCTGGCCTATGACCCAAACTTTGTGAGCAAAGCTGAGATTTTGAGATTTTTTAGAACGATGATGAAATTATTAGAACTGTGATATAGGAAACTCTCTCATAGAGAAAAAACAGGCAAAAGTATCCATATATTTGTGATATGGTTATTTTTCAAGGAAAGAGCCATTGTAATTTTTTTAAATGACAGGTACTTCAGTTTATAGAAATTCAGCTTTTTCTGAAACATTGTTCTTTAAAAAATATTCAAGTATTTAGTGCAGTGTAAGTTTGCCTGTATGGGAACTGAATTGTTAATGATTAATGTGATTTTATGAATATTTTCAAGCCTTTGTTTGGTGAGGTACTCTTCTCTAAAGCAGCATGATAGCAAAGGAAATTTTCAATGTTAATATTAATTTTTTTCTCAGCTGTTTTTTTATTACCCATTTCTGTGAGAAAAAAGGAAATTTGTCACCCTAGACAGTTTCCATAATGTTATACATTTAAAAATCTGTAGGGGCTTAAAATATAAATGAATTTTTAGATGAAAAGTAGCAATTGATTTAAATAAAATGGAAGGAAAGAAAAGAACCTTACCGACATAAAACAGAATCAGATTGAGTTCCAGACCGAGAATGATCTTTCCTCTGTTCACAGTCTCCATTTCTGTGTGTATGTATGAGGTGTGGGAGCGTGTATTTGAGGAGAGTTTTGGCTTTTTTTTTTTTCTCTAAGAAAGGAAGAACCAAAGAGAGGAACTCTTATTGAGGAACCATAATTGGGAACTTTTTGAAATTGTGTAAAGATTGTTTGTAATGCAGTTTCACCATTTAAAGTTGAGATTTTAGCCTAGAGCACATTTCTAAATGTTCATATGGTCACATTTTTCTTGGGTTTTACAAATCCTCAAAGATGTTAGATGTTTTGGGTGAGATTTTGATTTACCTTGGTGCATATTCCTAGAAAGTATTGTTTGACAGATAGCTCATACTTAAATTTTTTAGAGCAGTTCAGTCTGTGCTCTT
Organism: Neotragus pygmaeus; assembly: GCA_006410875.1. Taxonomy (NCBI): domain Eukaryota; kingdom Metazoa; phylum Chordata; class Mammalia; order Artiodactyla; family Bovidae; genus Neotragus; species Neotragus pygmaeus. Next base: position 493,132 of record SJYV01030657.1, read on the forward strand.
GGGCATCTTATTTGTTCTTGGTGCTGGGCTGATAACTGCTGGAAATCAAGGAGAAGCAGAAGGAAATATCTTCATGTAGTGTGCTAAGTCGCTTCAGTTGTGTCCGACTCTCTGCGACCCTGTGCACTGTAGCCCACCAGGGTCCTCTGTCCATGGGATTCTCCAGGCAAGAATCCTGGAGTGGGTTGTCATGCCCTCCTCCAAGGGCTCTTCCCAACCCAGGGATCGAACTCACATCTGTTCCATCTTCTGCATTGGCAGATGTGCTCTTTACCACTAGCGCCACCTGGGAAGTCCATCTTCATGTAGAGACAAGAGAAGAATCAGTGAACAGTGCATAAATAAGTTGGGTGTCATTAACTAATTGTATCCCAGTTTTGTTTAGTCACTAAGTCATGTCCAACTCTTTGCAACCCCATGGACTATAACCTGCCAGGCTCCTCTGTCCCTGGAATTTCCCAGGCAAGAAAACAGGAGTGGGTTACCATTTCCTTCTCTCGGGGATCTTCCCAACCCAGGGTTTGAGTCTGCGTCTCTGGCACTGGCAGGAGATTCTTTACCACTAAGTCACCTGGGAAGCTGTTGTGTCCCAGTTTTGTGTGACTGCTTTTATTGTGAAATGAATGTGTGGAATCTTTGTCATCCAGAGCCCCATCCTGGTCCCTCGGGGGCTTCATCAGTCAGGTGCTTTGTAAACAGCAGAAAGTGACTTGGGCTGACTTAATAAGCAAAAGGGAGTTTATTGAAAGGATTTGAGGGTAGCACAGTGAGTCCCTGGGAGGACTGGAGAATCATGTGTTGGGGTCTACATGCAAGACACATGCCCCGAAATCTGCTATAAAGCTGATCTGAAGAGCACACTGCCACCGGCAAGCATTGCTGCCTTGGCGTGGGCCACAGCCTGTCAGTAGTACCACTCTGTGCTGCCCGAGCTGCTTGGACTCACACCACTGCTCCGCCTTCCCAGAGAAGGAGCCTCACGTCCCCACCTCTGGGCCACTTGCTCCTCATTCCAGGTCTCGGCGAGTGTTTCTGAGCTTGGGTCATGAGCCAGTGCCTGAGCTGCAAGAAGGAGAGGGAAGCTGCTTCCCTGGGCTTTGCCTTCCACGGGGAAGAGGGATGCTCGCTGCCGGAAAGAATGAAGCCCTTGCCACTGTACTGTTGCTATGCTTGGCACCCGTTGATTATATTTTTTGTCATTTACAGAAAGTTACTCTCAATCTGTATTTAATAACACTTTTAACATTACTGTGTATTTATTTTACATCATTGTTGTGTCTGAAAGCACCCCCCAGATTTTGTATATACCACTGTGTGTGTGTGTGCACGCGTCTGTAGTCAGTGCTTGGTATGTATGTGAACTGAAGACTTTTTCTGGCCCCCTAGTACCTGGGCATCTGACGCTCATGGGTTTGGAAATGACTAACATAACAGACTTGAGTCACTGTTCCAAGAAATGCTAGGTTGATTCATCCATTCTAGTGTGTTACATCCTTTCTCTGGTTCTGGAGGGTAACTTGTATGAAATTCTTCTGAAAAGTTAGAGAGTGGATTGACCTCTCTTGAAAAGCACACCAAATGATCTGTTTTTAGAAATTAAAAGCCTCCATTAACCTATTTTTACTTTCAGCCTGATAAACCTCTCTAGTTAATATGTGGCATAATTTTACTACGCTAGTGGCATTTTCACTTTTATCCAAAGCACTCTTTCAAACTTTGTTATACTCTGCCTCAATGTCCCAGTGTTTAATAAGCAGTTTTCCAAACCTATTAAACCATTACACACCAGTCTAAGGGAGGGTGATATCAAGAAACTGTCAGAGCAAGTAGTAGTGTGGGCTTTGGGTCTGGATTAATGAGGGATTACATTTTTGCCCCAGTGTTCATTAACCTTGCAAGCTGGGGCACGTTCTTCAGTCTTCCTAAGTCTCTGCTTCCTCTTTGTCCTACCGCTGGGTCTCCCGGGAGATCATTCATCAAAGCACCCAGTGCTTGGCACCCCCCTAGTCCTTAGCAGATATTGTTCTTCCCCTCTTCCCTCTTTTGAATAATCTGTTTGTTCAAGAATTTAACTTCATGTTTTTGTTTTAGTAGGTGGCAAGTGGGATAAACCATCAGAAATTTTGGAAATCAAGGGACAGAATTGGGAAGAACAAGTGAATAGTCTGCCTGAAGTTTTCAGAAAAGCTGGTTTTGTTATCGAAGCTTTCACCAGACTGCCATACCTGTGTGAAGGTGACATGTATAATGACTACTACGTTCTGGATGATGCTGTCTTTGTTCTCAAACCCGTATAAACACGTGGAGGTTGAGGTCTTCAGAGTCCACCCCAAGAATATACACTCCAGAAGAGGATCTGCAAGTTCAGTTATGTGAAGGGAGGACCTCTGGGGACTGCCATTCTAAATATCATGTAGGAATTTTAAAAGCCAAATTACTAATTATTGCTTTGTAGTGTGTAAAAGGAATGTTTTTTAAAAAACAAAAAACCAATTCTTTGAGGATTTTTATCAACTCTTTACTCAATAATGCAGGTCACACTCCAGTTATGGAAGATATTTTTTATACTTAATTGCAGTAGGGATTCATTCCCAAAGCAATAGTCATGACTTCACGGGGAACCAGTAAATGTGGGTTGTTTGTAATAAAATGAAGACTGGGTAATAAAGCTGTCTTTCCAGTTGCATATATTGGTTATAAAGTATAGCCACTGATGCTCTTTCATGTTTAGAAATTCTGTCATTATTCCAGAAAATGTTTTTAATCATGCTAATAAACTTTTTTTGGAGGTGACTTTGGCATCATGTTGGAGTTACTATAAGGCTTCCCAAGCATCTTTCATTGCTTTGCTTCAGGTGTGCCCAAGTAGTAGCATATATGAAAGAAAGATGAAGTAGACTAGAATATATGGTAAAGGAAGGCTTTAGACTTGGGGTGGGTGTGATTATTGCAAATTGTGGTGAACGCAAGCAACCCAGACTAACTCTCAAAAGAACAACCTCATTCAGATGTACTTCAGGGACTACCCTCACTCCCCAACTCATATATATATATATATATATATATATATATATTTTTTTTTTTTTTTTTTTTTTTANTATATATATATATATTTTTTTTTTTTTTTTTTTTTTGAAACGCAGAGCAGTGGGTTCTGACTTTGTGGTAACTTGTGTCCTACACTCAGAATTTTGCTTTTCTGGACAATCTCAGGTTCTCAGAATTGGAACATTCAGTTTTGTCTACTGAACACAACCTAATATTCTTTTAATTCAGCTTCTTAACTCTGTCCTTGTATACCTCTTTCACAGAACTTGGCTCTTCTCGAAATCCTTAACTGAGTTTATAGTTTGCCAGGAGTATGATTTGAGAAAACCACATCAGACTCATGCATTCTAGAATCTGTGAGTGCCTCCAACCATATATCCAGAAATGTTGCAACGAGGAGCTCATTAATAACCATTGTGGATGTTCCAAAGAGCAGAGCACTTAACCCAGAATCTAAAATCTCAGTAATCATAGAGATGCCAATTTGAGATCATGCCTATTAACAATATGTTATTCTCACAACTTGATTTTGTCAGCCAGGTGTTTCATTAAATATTCTCATCTGTATGCTCATAGAAGTCATCAAATCAGCACATTTACTGCAGCACCTGGATATAAAGGAGAATTAAAGCCTTGAGAAGAATGACTTTATTATTCATTAAGAACAGCATTCCCATGTCCTCACACTAGTATCTTCCACCGTTACTGTGTAGTCATAAGAGTTGGGTTATGTGATTTATGCAAAAGAGTTATTGGTGCTTTCTAATGCTTTTTTCTCCCCCAGGAATTCAAATAAGTGAAGTGCAAATACTTAGCACCTTAGATTGTAAAAATAGAGGAAATGAGTAAATTTAATGTAGTTCTTGTACAGTTGAGTTTTGCTTCTTTATAAGCTGTCATCATCAGGGGTTGCTGAGCCAGAAGTGATGATGAATGCTCAAAGAGGCAGGTTGCTCCAGAGTGTTTCATTAACTTTGAAATTGAGAATTAATTTGATAGTCTATTTGGAAAAAAAAAGAAACAAACCTCCTTCTTTTCCCCCCAAAATCAGAGAAAGCACATACATTTGTGCATTTTAAAGACAAATACTTTCTCAAAATCTGAGGTTCTCTGAAAATCAGCTTCTCAAAAGTGCCATTTTTTGGTGAAAATTTAAACCGACAAATCCGCTCACATTTCATGCCTGGTCTTGAAAGTCTTGGTGGTATATCATCATTCCACTAGATGGCAGTGTTTCTTACTAAGCGTCAATGACTGTTTTATTTCCCCTTAAATGGAATCATGTTTTTTCTCCCCACAGTATTGATACAATAAACTGCCTTCTTGTCTGCACCATTCCTTGTGTAAGTGTTTCATATCAAGTTAAGGTTGTACTGGAGGAATTAAGACCTCTATTTGAAGTCAAAGCAAGCTAACCAGTTGACCTCAAAGGTCACAGAGAAAGGAAATGCAAGCTGCACCTGTGAGTCAAAGCTCTTTGCACCTGCAGCTGTAAGCCTCTGGAGTGTTTAGATCACTGATGTCAGCGAATTGAAGGGAAGAAGACACAATAGCCGTAGTCATTTCTCCCATGTGCAGAGCTGTTAAGAGAGACAGTGAATTTTCTACCCTTCTCTTATGTCACATCAGTTTTTACATAATTGACCTTTAACAGAAAAGCAGTTGGGCTGGGAAATAAAACAAAACTTAGTTGTTTCAAGTCATCTTTCTCAGTAAAGCTTTGTTTTCACTTAGTTCTTCTCCAACATGTTTCATTAACTTTGAAATCTCCTCCACAGAGCAGCACAATCAAGCAGACTCACAATGAAGCAAGATGTTTTTACCAGTTGTTTCCTACTGCTTGCTGCTGCTTAGTTACTGGTAAAAGCATTCATGATCTTTTTTCTCTAAAAGCTATAGTACCGTCTGTCCATATGGGCTTCCAGTGGCTAAAATGACTTAGCACGTTTGTGCAGATACCTAAGTACTCCTCAGATAGGCTTATATCCAATGTACCTGTGTTACAGCTGGAAGCCAGTGCACTGAGCCAGGGCTGTCCAGGTTGAGTTGTGCTGCGTAGGAATCCGCTGAGCACAAAACTGGGCTTGTCATTGACTTGAAACAACCAGGATGTTCACCAAATAACAAATTATCAAAGATATAAAATCATGAATTGGCAGAAGGAAGATCACACTGTCCCTGCCAAGATCTAAGTGAAAAAATGCACCCAGTATCATGAAGGAAATATTACCACAATATAAAATTCAGTAGGCTACCCTTTTGCAATTGTATGATAAGACAGTAGCTAGGTAACAGTGAACAACACAAGAAACATAATTTCACATCTCATGTAGCTATTTGTATAGGTGTTCATATTTTGGTGTCTACTTTATCAATTCTGATATATTTGTATTGTCTTTTGTCTTCTGTGTGGGCTTCCCAGGTGGCTCAGTGGTAAAGAACCTGCCTGCCAATGCAGGAGAGGCAGGAGACATAGTTTTGATCCCTGGGTCGGGAAGATCCTCTGCAGGAGGAAGTGGCAACCCACTCTAGTATTCTTGCCTGGGAAGTCCCGTGGACAGAGGAGCCTGGTGGGCTACCGTCCATATGGTCATGAAGAATCAGACACAACTGAGCACATATGCACTCGTATCTTCCATGTAGGAGTTGATTCTAACTTAATTTTAGTTGTTACTTTTATTTTGGAATAATGTTAAATTTCAAGAAACCTTGCAAAGATAGTACAGAGAGTTCATGTGTACCCTTAACCCCCTAACATTGTCTTGCATAGTAGCCACGTTATGTGTCTAAACTAAGAAATTAACATTGGTACCCTATTAGTAAGTAAATTACTGACTACTGCAGTTTTGCCCATTTTTCCATTTCCTTTTTCTCTGTTCCAGGAGACAATTCAGCATACTGCATCCCATTTAGTTGCTTACGTTTAAAATTGTTTATAGTGTTTATTGACAGAGTACCATTATTTATATTTTTTTTCTAAATTTTTATTGTAACATCACATGAAATTTCCCATCTTAACCATTTTTAGGTGTTCAATTCAGTGGTATTTAGTACATTCAAATTGTGTAACCATCACTATAGTCCATTTTTACTGTTTTAACATTTTGCAAAACTGAAACTCTGTAGCCATTAACACTAACTCCCTATTCCTTTCTCCTTCCCCCACCCGCAGTCCTGGCAATCACCGTTCTGCTTTCTTTGAATTTGGCTATTCTAGGTACCTCATATAAGTAGAATCATACAACATTATTTTGTGTGTGACTGGCTTATTTGATTGAGCACAATGATCTCGAAGTTCATCCATGTTATAATATGTGTCAGTTTCTTCCCTTTTTACTGCTGAATAATATTCCATTGTGTCTTTTGCTTATCCATTCATCTGTCAATGGACACCTGCATTACTTGTATTTGTTATTGAGAATAATGCGACTATGAACATGGGTGTATGAACAATTTGTTTTGAGTTGCTGTTTTCACTTCTTTGGGATCTATACCCAGAAGTGGAATTTCTGGATCAGACACTAATTCTATGTTTAATTTGTCGAGGAATTGCCATATTGTTTTTCATAGTGGCTGCACCATTTTACATTCCCACCAACAGTGTACAAGGGTTCTAATTTCTCCACATCCTCCCTAACATTTGTTTTTTTGAATTTTTCTTGATAGTAGCCATTCAGTGGATCTGAGGTGGTATACAGTGGTTTTGATTTGCATTTCTCTGGTGATTTGTTTTTATAGTACAATTTGTATGGCATTGAGTTTCATTTACTAGTAACCTGTACTTTTTAGTTTGCTATCCATGTTGATATCAAAGAATTGGAATCAGTATACACTGATACCAAAGTGCTTTTTCATTAAGAAATTTCACACTTCTGGAGAATTAGAATTATTATTACATAACTAGAACTTAAGATTTCCCTCTGGATTTTAGAGTCAATATGCTGTATTCACATGAATTATATACTAGTCTATTTTTTTGTGCAGAACCATTTAAAAATTACTTTGATAAAATGAAAAGTAAAGATCCCCTCTTTATACCCCCAAATAAATAACCGTGTAAATCTGGAATGTCTTATACACCTGCATTTCTTAAGTTGTGGAAAATAATTAAGAACAGATATGATGTCCAAATGCTATTTTCTTCTATCCTGTTCAGGAATCAACACAGTACATTGGTTTTATATTTTCATCTTTTTTCACTTTTTAAAACTATTTTGTATTCAGGTATAGCCAGTACACCGACTCAATGGACATGAGTTTGAGCAAACTGGGAGATAATGAAGGACAAGGAAGCCTGGTGTGCTGCAGTCCATGAAGTCCATGGGGTCACAAAGAGTCAGACACGACTTAAGAGGCTAAACAACAACAAATAGCTGATTAACAATGTATCAGTTTCAGGTGAAAAGTGAAGGGACTCAGCCATACATATACATGTATCCATTCTCCCCCAAACTCCCATTCAGGTTGCCACATAACAATGAGCTGGGTTCCATGTACTATACAGTAGGTCTTTGTTGGTTATCCGTTTTATACAGAGCATTGTGTAACTGGCAACCATAAGTTTGTTCTCTAAGTCTTTTTTTTTGCTGTGGAAACCCAAGAACCAAGATGCAGGGCACTGCTTTTAAACTTGGAACCCTCAATGCTTTTCAAATGGTAGAGCTGAAATGTTTGAGAATATGTTGGCAGTCCGTTTTATACTCAGCAGAAAAAAACAGTTTTCCCTGCACTTGATTTTGCCATCTTGTTTTTACTATTTATTAGTTATGGGGTGGCTGTGTAAAACACTACTGGTTTTGGCATCATAAGTAGCATGTTTGTTATAGAAAAAGTAGAAAATACAGGTGTAAAGAACATGAAAGTAGATTTTAGCTGAACCATAACCCTTAACATTTTGGTATTACCTTCTGGATTTTTTTACTTACCTGAATGTGCCCACACATACACATTTACAAATTTTTAACATTAAAAATTTTGACAATAAAAGATACCTTTATTCTTCTAAGATGAATCATGTGAAACTCATAGACACCTATTTTCTAAATCAAAAATTGACAAAAATTGGAAGACATTTTCTATCATCTAGTGCTTGAGAGTAAGCTTCTTGTTTGAAGGATTAAACCAGGAGCCTAGGAATAAGAGGATGTTTTTGAGGATGCTGATAAATATAACTATTTATAAATAACTAATAAATATTTATAAATAACCATCAACTGAGCAACAGAGCAGTGGAGTCGGTCATTTTTGAAGAGTATGTGTAATTCTGCCACCAACAAAGTAATGTCAGCATTATACATTTCAGTTTTTAAAAAATTTCAGGCATTGAGATGTGTTTCATTAAATGTAAAGGATTGCGAGAAAATCTCTAGAGTTCACAATTATATTTGTTGTTCAGTTGCTCAGTTGTGTCTGACTCTTTGCAGACCCCATGGACTGCAGCGTGCCAGGCTTCCCTGTCCATCACCAACTCCCAGAGCTTGCTCAAACTCATGTCCGTCGAGTCAGCGATGCCATCCAACCATCTCATCCTTTGTCATCCCCTTCTCCTGCCTTCAATTGTTCCCAGCATCAGGGTCTTTTCCAGTGAGTCAGTTGTTCACATCAGGTGGCCAAAGTATTGGAGTTTCAGCTTCAGCATCAATATTCCAATATTCAGGAATATTCAAATATTCCAATGAATATTCAGGACTGATTTCCTTTAGTATTGACTGGTTTGATCTCATTGCAGTCCAAGGAACTCTCAAGAGGCTTCTCCAACACCACAGTTCAAAAGCATTAGTTCTTCAATGCTCAGCATTCTTTATGATCCAACTCTTAACATCCATACATGACTATTGGAAAAACCATAGCTGTGACTAGATGGACCTTTGTTGGCAAAGTAATGTCTCTGCTTTTTAATATGCTATCTAGGTTGGTCATAGCTTTGCTTCCAAGGAGCAAGCATCTTTTAATTTCATGGCTGCAGTGATTTTGGAGCCCAACAAAATAAAGTCTGTCATGGTTTTCATTGTTTCCTTGTCTATTTGCCATGAAGTGATGGGATTGCATGCCGTGCTCTTAGTTTTTTGAATGTTGAGTTTTAAGTCAGCTTTTTCACTCTCCTCTTTCACCTTCATCAGTTTAGTTCAATTCAGTCGCTGAGTCGTGTCCAGCTCTTTGCCGACCCCATGGACTGCAGCACGCCAGGGCTTCCTGTCCATCACCAAACCCCAGAGTTTACTCACACCCATGTCCATTGAGTCAGTGATGCCATCCAACCATCTCATCCTCTGTTGTCCCCTTCTCCTGCCGTCAGTCTTTCCCAGCATCAGGGTCTTTTCAAATGAGTCAGCTCTCCACATCAGGTGGCCAAAGTATTGGAGTTTCAGCTTCAGCATCAGTCCTTCTGATGAGTATTCAGGACTGATTTCCTTTAGGATGGACTGGTGGATCTCCTTGCAGTCCAAGGAACTCTCAAGAGGCTTCTCCAACACCACAGTTCAAAAGCATCAGTTCTTCAATGCTCAGCCTTCTTTATGGTCCTACTCTCACATCCACACGTGACTACTGGAAAAACCGTAGCTTTGACTAGACGGACCTTTGTTGGCAAAGTAATATCTCTGCTTTTTAATAAGCTGTCTAGGTTGGTCATAACTTTTCTTCCAAAGAGTAAGTGTCTTTTAATTTTATGGCTGCAGTGATTTTAGAGCCCCGAAAAAGTCTGTCACTGTTTCCACTGTTTCCCCATCTATTTGCCATAAAGTGATGGGAGAAGGGAGTGGCAAACCACTTCAGTATTCTTGCCTTGAGAACCCCATGAACAGTATGAAAAGGCACTTTCATCAAGAGGCTCTTTAATTCCTTTTCGCTTTCTGCCATAAGGACAGTGTCATCTGTATATCTGAGGTTATTGATTATTTCTCTTGGCAATCTTGATTCTAGCTTGTCCAGCCCAGCATTTCGCATCATGTACTCTGCATATAAGTTAAATAAGCATGGTTTCAATATACAGCCTTGTTATCCTTTCCCAATTTGGAATCAGTCCATTGTTCCATGTCCAGTTCTAACTGTTGCTTCCTGACCTGCATACAGGTTTCACAGGAGGCAGGTAAGGTGGTCTGGTATTCCCATCTCTTGAATTTTCCACAGTTTGTTGTGATCCACACAGTCAAAGGCTTTAGCATAATCAATGAGGCAAAAGTGTATGTTTTTCTGGAATTCTCTTGCTTTTTCTGTGATCCAATGAATGTTGGCAATTTAATTTCTGGTTCCTCTGTCTTTTCTGAATCCAGCTTGAACATCTGGAAATTCTCGGTTCATGTACTGTTGAAGCCTGGCTTGGAGAATTTTGAGCATTATTTTGCTAGCATGTGAAATGAGTGCAATTGTGGAGTAGTTTGAACATTCTTTGGCATTGCCTTTTTTGGGATTGGAATGAAAACTGACCTTTTCCAGGCCTCTGGCCACTGCTGAATTTTCCAAATGCTATGTTGAGTGCAGCACTTTCACAACATCATCTCTTTGGATTTGAAATAGCTTAGCTGGAATTCCATCACCTCCACTAGTTTTGTTTGGAGTGGTGCTTCCTAAGGCCCACTTGACTTCGCACTCTGGATGTCTGGCTCTAGATGAGTTATCACACCATCATGGTTATCTGGGTCATTAAGATCTTTTTTTGTATAGTTCTTCTGTGTATTCTTGCCACCTCTTCTTAATATCTTTTGCTTCTATTAGGTCCATACCGTTTCTGTCCTTTATTGTGCCCATCTTTGCATGAAATGTTGCCTTGGTATCTCTAATTTTCTTGAAGAGATCTTTAGTCTTGACCATTCTATTGTTTTCCTCTATTTCTTTGCATTAATCCCTGAGGAAGGCTTTCTTATCGCTCCTTGCTGTTCTTTGAAACTCTGCATTCAGATGGGTATGTCTTTCCTTTTCTCCTTTGCCTTTTGCTTCTCTTCTTTTCTCAGCTATTTATAAGCCCTCCTCAGACAACCGTCTTGCCTTTGTGGATTTCTTTTCCTTGGGGATGGTTTTGATCACTGCCTCCTGTACCATGTTACGAACTTCTGTCCATAGCTCTTCAGGCGCTGTGTCCATCAGATCTAATCCCTTGAATCTATTTGTCACTTACGCTGTATAATTGTAAGGGATTTGATTTAGGCCATACTTGAATGGCCTAGTGGTTTTCCTTACTTTCTTCAATGTAAGTCTGAATTTTGCAACAAGGACTTCAACATCTGAGCCACTGTCAGCTCCTGGTCCTTCTTTTTGTTGACTGTACAGAGCTTAGAAAGATAGTAATGCATACTTCCACCATGCACACTTAACACTTCAATGTTAAGTGTTTTAATACACGTGCATATATGTTGCATGTGTGCATGCTCAGTTGTGTCTGATTCTTTGCAACCCTGTGGACTGTAGAAACCCCATGGAATTTTCCAGGCCAGACTGCTGGAGTGGGTTGCCATTTCCTCCTCCAGGGGATCTACCAACCCAGGGATGGAATCTGTCTCCTGCATTGGCAGGCGGATTCTTTTTCACTGAGCCACCTGGGAAGCCCTTACATAAACACATATGACTACATGTTTGACCTTTTTAGATATAAAATAATTTCCTTGTGTGTTTATTACAGACTTTGTTCATACACATTTAAATAGCTGTATAACCCATGAAGTTGATGTAGTATAGTTCATGTAACCATTTCCTTAATGGGAACCCGAGTTGAATCTTTTCCCACCTGACTCTCCTTTTGCATTTATATGCAGTGCTGCTGCTGCATTAAATATTTTGGTACACAAACTTTTTTTTTACTTCTGAGGATTTTTTTCCCCTTTATATAAATTTGGTCACATTTACTGACCAAGGTGTCTGAATATCTTTACAATCCTTTTGTTTGTTTTTTACCTGTTGTGTTATGGAAAATTCCAAGCACATGAAAAAGAAGAAAATAGATAATAATAACCCCTGCTTGGGAGGCAACTAGTATCAACAAAGGACCCAGATTGTTTCACCCATATTCCTGCCCCTCCTTGGTCCCCATTATTTCCAAGCAAGTCCCAGACATCATGTTTCAGCTTTGTAAATATGTATGTGCAAAAGATAAGGACTCTAAAAAAGCTGTATTGCAGTTGTCACACGTAAGAAAACTAACCAGTAAACCTCCAGCGACCACATTGCTCCAATTGTTCCATCATTTTAAAAATTGTTTGTTTGAATTCAGATCCAAATAAAGTCCCTACACGAAATTGGTGGATGTGTTTGGAGAGCCCTTCAGCCTCTTTCCTCGCTGCTCTTTCGGAGAGGGGCGAGGGAGAGAGCGCGCTTTTGTTGGCGTCTTGCAGCTGCGGGACTGTGACCCCCACGGCGCTCGGTCCCCGGGTCTCCACTCCGGCTGCTGCAGGGACCGCCCGCGTTGGACTCGGAGCAGCGGCGCCGGGCACCGCAGGTGAGGCGCGGGCGGCGGGGACAAGACCCCGCGGGGCCCGTCGCAGGGGACGCGGGCGGCCGCTGCTCAGGCGCTGGGGTGCGCGGGGGGCCAGGGACTCGCCGCGGGGGGCTGCCTGGAGAAGGGGCGCAAGGTACAAGGAGGGCGGCGGGGGCCAGAGGGAGAAAGGAGAGTGGGCAGAGGGAGATTCGGCCACTTGAAGGGCTCGTGGGGAGGGGGCGTCCATGGCAGGGAAGGGGAGGAAATTTCTAAGGGATCCGAACCCGCTTAATAAGAGCAGCCGTGAAGGCAAGAACTTTGTCATGATAATAGCAACAACAGAAGCATCAATAATAATAGCTACTATTGTCCAGTGTTTATATGTGCCAGTGCTGGGGTCAGTTTTTTTCTTTTACATATTTTACATACAAGGAAATTTCTTTACATATTTTTCCAATTATATTTCATGCCTGTTGTGAGCAAGAAGTGAGAATGTTCAGGGAGAGCAAACCGTTACACGTTGGATAAACTGATGAACTTTAAAATAACATTTACACAGTCTTTGTGCTTGCTTAGGGGTTTCAGTCATGTCCAACTCTTTGGGACCCCATGGACTGAAGCCTGCCAAGCTCCTCTGTCCATGGGATTCTCCAGGCAAGAATACGGAAGCAGGTTGCCATGCCCTCCTCTTGGGGCTCTTCCCCATCCAGGGGTGGAACCGGCGTCTCCTGCACCGCAGGCAGATTCTTTACCTTCTGAGCCACCAGGGAAGCCCCTGTCTTTGTGAGGTACTATCGCCATCCGCATTGTACAAAGACGGCAACCTAAGCCCAGAGACGTCAAGGAGTTTGTTGAGGAGCACACAGCTAGTAATCAGTGGTGTAAATGAAAACTGGGGCTTCTAGCCCGGAGGTGGTGGCACTGGCCATCTGGAGTTCAGGTTCAGGGCCACTGAGTAGAGGCTGGAGAGCAGAGCTATTCAGTGTTTGGAATCATTTAGCTCAGGGCTCGGGAGCTAAATGATTAGGCCCTGCCACCTAATAGTTGTGTGATCCTCGGCAGGCCACACGACCTTTTCAAACCCATTTCCTTGTCTGTGAAATAGAAATTGCAGTAATATTTGCCTCAAAGATTCTGCAAGGACTAAGTGAGGCAGTGTGTGTAGAGGGGTGTGGGCTTCGTTCTCACTCATTTAGTGGTTGCTACAATTATGATTCCTAGAGAGCCAGGTGGCCCTGCGTCTGGACCCCCCTTCTGCCATTTGCTCACTGTTTGAGTTCTGTGTGTCTGCTGAACTCACCTGTGAGACCAAGTAAACCTTCAGGGCTGGTGGACGGAGCAAATGTATTGGCCTAGCAGGCAGAGGATGCCCAGTGAGACAGCATCTTCCTCTCTCTCCTATCACAGAATCCCAAGCCTTCCATTTTGCTCTCCTGAGACTNATGAATGGCTTGCATGTGGGTCACAGTTCCACCCAAACCACATGGATGTGGGAGAAATGTCATTTTCCCAAGAAAAACTGAGGTGCTGTTAATGCAAGAGAGGGGTGGATGCTTGACAGTCAAAACTCAGATGTCCAGCACAAAACCTTTATAGAAACCCTGAACAAGAGCCCAGGAAAAGATTTCGGGCCCTACAGAGAGAAAGACAACAGAACAATACAGGTATAACCCTGCCTGACTCCAGGTTCTCATCATCACTGGGGAGTCCAGAATATGCCCCCATTTCCTGTTTCCCAAGGAGCATCATTTAATCCAACCTCTGCTTTCGCAGATGAAGAAACTGAGGCCCAACAAGGGGACGGTATACCTGAAGTGACCCCATAGGGCTTGACTTAATCTGAACTCAAGCCAGTTCTCCTGAACCTCAGTTTTGCCTACTTCTTACTCTACCTTTCTGCTTGTGAGGATGATGTCATTAACCCCATTCCCACTTTTCAAATGGGAAAATTGAGGCAGTGAGATTGAATAACTTGACCTAGGTCATGACGGAAAGTGAAAGTGAAGTCTCTCAGTCGTGTCCGACTCTCTGTGACCCCGTGGACTGTGGCCCACCAGGCTCCTCCATCCATGAGATTCTCCAGGCAAGAATAGTACTGGAGTGGGTTGCCATTTCCTTCTCCAGGGGATCTTCTGGGCCCAGGGATCGAACCCAGGTCTCCCGCATTGCAGGCAGACCCTTTAACCTCTGAGCCTTAAGTCCAAATCCCTAGGTCATGACAGAGCATTGTTAGAAATGGGCAAGCTTTCCCTTAAATGATGTTTACCATTTTTTCAGAATGACTGAATATAGCTGTCTCCTGTCCCTTTCACCCCTTCTGCTCTTACGAAAAACAAAACAACTGAAAGAGAGAGAAAGAAGAGAAAGAGGAAGAAGAAGAACTGGAATAAGAGGAGAAAGAGGAAGAAAAACAAGGAGGAGGAGGAGGAGGAAGGGTGATGAGAAAAAGAAGAAAAGAAAGATACAGAGAGAAGACCCTACAATGGATTGGAAGTTTGTCTCTCCACCAATGAAATGACTGGGAGAGTGGCGGGGGCAAGCCTGAAGCTTAGGAAAGGCTGGCGAATCGCTCATTTGGTGAATTGATTTTCAGTGGTGGGTGGAATTGAGCGAAGTCTTCCAAGATGAAGAGACTCAACTGTTTTGCCAGGATGAGCCAGAGGGGTGATCAGTGCCAAATGCTGAAAGGTCAACTCATATTGGACCAAATGGAACTGCTGGGTGTGGTGACAAGGAGGTCATTTGGGATTTGGGCCACAAGGAGTAGTGTGGCAGTGGGGAAACCAGATGACCCTGACTTAAAAAGTGGCCAAGACACTGTGTGCCCACAGAATGTCTGAAATTGAAATGTCAGATACTAACAAGTGTTGACAAGGAGGTGGAGAAATCAGAACCTTCAGACACTGTTGGTGAGAAAGTAAAATGGTGTAGCTACTTTGGAAAGTAGTCTGGCAGTTCCTCAAAGGACTAAGTATAGAGTTGTCATTTAACCCAGAAATTCCACTTCTAGGTCTACATCCAAGGAAAATGAAGCATGTTACACAAACACTTGTACGTGAATAATTATAGCAGCATTATTCATAATAGGCAAAAGATGAAAATAGCCCAACTGATGAGCAGATAAAGAAAATTTGGTATATTTGTACAACAGAATAGAATTTGACCATAAAACAAAGTACTGATGCATGTCCCAACATGCATGAACCTTGAAAACATCATGCCATGTGAAAGAGGCCAGATACAAATGTGACATATTGTATGATTGCATTTATCTGAAATATTCAGAAGAGGAAAATCTATAGAGACAGAAAGTAGATTAGTGGTTTCTAAGGATGGGGTGACTAGAGGTTCAGGGGTGATAGATAAGAGTACAGGGTTCCTTTTTGAGGCACTAAATGGGTTCTAAATGACTTGTAGTGATGGTTGGAAAAGTCCTTGAATATATTGAAAATCATTGAGATGTGTACTTTAAATGGACAAATTGTATGGTACACAAGTTACAGCTTAATGAAACTGTTATTAAAAAAAAAATGACCAGGTGGTTGGGAAATGGAGATCAGTCTTTGGCAGATATTTAAATGTGATGGAAAGAGGAAAAATGGGGAAATAGCTACATATAGCAAGGGGAGTGGGAAAGGCTTCTAACCAATGACGGCTTTGTGTGCATTTGCTGTTTGGATCCTGCCTGCAGGCCTGAGTCTGTTTGTTTCTTAACTGATACCCACGTTTGCATCGTTTAGATCTGCGTTGTTCAAAGATCTCTATGACCAGACCTCAGCCCACGCCCAGAGGGCTGTCTACTGCTGGATGACTGGGGTTCTGAAGACATCCTCCAATGTGACTGGTGAGCCCAGGCCTTGAGGTGGGAACACTTTTTAGGTGGAGTCCATCCTTAAACATGGTGGTGCTTCATCTCTATAAATAGGGATTTGATTTCATTGTCGCTTAAGACTTTTACCTCTCTCAGCTTCCAAAAAGGACGTGATGTGGCCTGTGGGAAAACACACATACCCCATTTCATCAATGCATTTTTCACATGTTGAAGTCTCTGAAGTAACAGTCATCTGTATCTTAGAATCAAAGGTGTGTCCTAGTTTCTTAGGAAATAATAACAAGTTTACAAGTTCAAAATCTGTGTTAAAAATCTATATCAACATGGGACAATATAGTTCTTTTAAAGAAAATCTAGACCCAGTAAAGCCCAGAAATTCAGCACTAAGCTTCCTGGCAACCAAAGCAGAAATAGGCCAGGATTTATTTGACAGATGTTTATTTTTTTGTAAATGAATTAATTTTAATTGGAGGCTAAATACTTTACAATATTGTAGTGGTTTTTGCCATACATTGACATGAATCAGCCATGGGTGTACTGACAGATGTTTGTTAAAAACCTACTATTTCCTAGAATAGTCAAATTCATAGAGATGGTAGAGTGGTGGTTGCCAGGGGTTGGGAGAGGAAGAAATGGAGAGTATGGAGAGTTGCTATTTATTTTATTTATTTCGTTTATTGGTTGCGTCGAGTGGCTTGTGGGATCTTAGTTCCCTGACCAGGGATTGAACCCCAGGCCCATGGCTGTCAAAGTTCTGAGTCGTAGCCACTGGACCACCAGGGAATTCCCAGAGTTGCTGTTTAATGGTACAGAGTTTCAGTTTTGCAAGATGAAAAATTTCTGGAAAGGGATGGTGGTGCTGGTTGCCCAGCAAAGTGAATGTACTTAATGCCACTGAACTGTGTACTTAAAAATGATTAAGATGGTAAATTTTATGTTATGTTTATTCTACTACAATTGAATAAAAAAGAAGAAAAGAATAGCATTGCAGATTAGTAATGCAAAGAATTTCACAGGTAATGTCAACTTGTTGAATCTTTAATGTTAGTAATGTAAACAGAATAAACTCCACACCTAAAAAGAGCCCACGGGACTTAGCTGGTGGTCTGGTGGTTGGGACTCCAACATCCAATGCAGGAGGCACAGGTTCATTTCTTGGTCAGGGAACTAAGATTGCACATGCCATAGGGTGTGGCCAAAACTTTTTTTAAAAATCATTTATTAAAAAAAAGCCTACTATGTGTCAGCCACTGGAGATACAGAGGAACAGAAGACAAGTCTTTGCTTTACGGAGCTATAGTTTTATTGTGGGTGAGAAGGTGGAGAAAACTTTTAGGCAAGTAAATGAAAAGAAGAGAGGGAGAGAGAGAGGATATAGATATGAGTACGGCTCTGCAGAAGATAAAATTGGTCAACGCCGTGGAGAGGGTTACTGCTTTAGACTAGAACAGGGCTTGGCCATGGTTTTCTGTAAAGGGCCAGAGAAAATGTTTTAGGCTTTGTGAACGTAACAGAAAAGCAGCCGTAGACAGCAGATAAGTAGGTGTAGCTGTAGCCCAAGAAAGCCTTATTTACAGACACTGACGTGTGAATTTCATGTCATTTTCAAGTGTCACAAAATATTCTTCTTCTGATTTTCCCTCAACCATTAAAAAATGTGAAAACCAAGCTGAAGTCTGTGCAAAAAGAGATGCTGGGTGGGTTTGGCCCACAGGCTGTAGTTTCTGACCCCCAGATTAAGGAGTCACAGATGAGCTCTCTGAGCAGGCGACATTTGGTTTGAAACCAAAATGAGAAATGGAATCAGACGTGTGAGGCTCTGGAGGAAAAGTATTCCAGGCAGGGGAAGCAGCAGATAAAAGGCCCTGAGGTGGAAGTGAGCCTATGTGTATGGGGGAGACAGAGAAAGCCAGTGGGTGGAAGTGGAGGGAGTGCCAGCCAGTCCTCTTCCTGGAATTCAGCTCTGAGATTTGTGCATAAAGAAACATTAAACAGTGGAATAATAAATGTCTTCCATGTGCAGCAGAATTCCCTCTGCCTGGTGCATAATTGTGACCTCTGGGAAACTGAATCTCACACTATGTAACCTGGGAATTTCACTCAACTCACCCACTAGATTCTTGTTGTTCGGTGGCTAGGTCGTGTTCAACTCTTTGCGACCCCATGGTCTGCAGCATGCCAGGCTTCACTAGCTCCTGGAGTTTGCTCAAATTCATGTCTATCGAGTTGGTGATGCCATCCAATGACCTTACCCTTTGTCATCCCCTTCTCCTCCTGCCCTCAATCTTTCCCAGCATCAGGGTCTTTTCCAGTGAGTCGGCTCTTCACATCAGGTGGCCATAGTATTGGAGTTTCAGCTTCAGTATCAGTCCTTTCAATGAATATTCAGGGTTGATTTCCTTTGGGNCTCCTGCCCTCAATCTTTCCCAGCATCAGGGTCTTTTCCAGTGAGTCGGCTCTTCACATCAGGTGGCCATAGTATTGGAGTTTCAGCTTCAGTATCAGTCCTTTCAATGAATATTCAGGGTTGATTTCCTTTGGGATTGACTGGTTTGATCTTCTTGTTGTCCAATGGGACTTTCAAGATCTTCTCCAGCACCACAGTTCTAGACTGTAGACTTCCCTTAAGTCCTTGTTGCCAGAATGCAATTAGGGACAGACTTCTAAAATCCCTATGTGGTATATTTCATTACTAAAGTGAATTAAAATGAATTCTATTTGGATTTTAAACATTTTTTTCATGAAGTTCCTTGAGGTAACTCGAAATACTTTGGGTGTCAAAAATATCCCGAGTTTGGGAATCATTGATCTGCAGAAATATAGTTCATGCTTAATAATTAATTAAAAATGGACATCTCAGCTTAGTTCTTGGTGAATTTAGTGGTTTCCCCCGAGAATTATCTAGCCTTTGGGGCCACACTTTCTTCTGATAACCAAGTCAGGTGTTCAGAGTTCCCATCTAGAGGCTGTTAACCTGTGCTCACAGCAGCAGCTGTGATTCCTGGGTAGGGGAGACACCCTCTTGTTCTCATGATGTGGTCCACAGATCAGCTGACCTCACCATCTCCTTTGGGCATCAGCCGTTGTCTGTGGCTTCTTGCAATAGCTTTTGGTGACTGATTCACGGCACTCTAAAAATGCTCCCTGCTTTTTTCATTTCCCTCAAGTGCTGCCAACGCAATGTTGTACTTGTAAATCTTTTACTGGAGGTGGAGGATTAGGGGCAACGGCAGCCAATTCTAGTTCACTGAAACTTAAAAAAAAGTTTGTTTTTTTTTTGGCCACATCCCACAGTTGGGAAGATCTCTTGGAGAAGGGAATGGCTACCTACTCCAGTATTCTTGCCTGGAGAATTCCAGGGACAGAGGAGCCTAGTGGGCTACAGTCCGTGGGGTCACAAAGATTCAGACAAGACTAAATGACTTAACACTTTCACTTTTAATTTTTCACAGCCTGTGGGGGGCTTAGTTCCCCAACCAGAGATTGAACCCTTGCCCTTTGCATTGAAAAGTGAATTTTTAACCACTGGGCCACCAGAAAAATCCCAGTTCACTGAAATTTGAATTTGGATCCTGGCCATGAGTGTTCCGAAAATCCCACTGACATTCGCTGATGGGGAATTTCAAATGTCTGAACAGAGTGATCAAGTTCTCTGGGAATTCAGAGAAGAGAGAAATTATACTGCTGGCCGAGGAGATGAGAGACGGCTTCAAGGAAGAAGAAATATTTGAGCTCAGTTTTTAAGATTGGGTTTGGAAGCAGAAGGGTTAGGGGAAAGGCAGTCTAGCTGTTGGGAAAGTCCCAAGAGAGGAAAGATTTGGAGACCATTAGGGGTGCATACAAGAAAGGGCAAATGGTTTTGGTTGGCTCATGTATGCAGTGATAATCAATAAGGAAGATAAGGATTGTTACTGGCAGTAATAAAAGAATCAAATATATTTCAAGTTAGTAACTAAACTAAAAATGAAACTATATTTTGTGATCTTAGTATTAAAAAATAATCTGCATTTCTAACTAGTTCCCAAGTGATGCTGAGGCTGCTGGTCCAAGGAGCCGAACTATGAGTAACGAAGTGGGGGACATCTGTCATTGCCTATGTATAGTGTAGCATCTCGTAAGCAGAGGGCTCTCAAAAAATGTCTGTTGAATAAATTCATGGATGCAAAAAGAGGTCTTGATATCAAAGATATTTTTGACAGTCATTTACCAATGCATAGGCTTTTATTTACTTACTTTTTAATCTATGTTTTGTCTTTTTTGCAGATGACTCTGTTTCATGGGTCAGTGCAGAAAACTTATGGATTTTGGGCAGATACATGGTTCACTTATCCTTTGAAGAAATTATGAGAATTAGTCCCAGAGAAGTAAGTTTGAAAAATACATTTACATGTCTCCATCACCAATACATCTGAAGTAAGGTGTGTCCTGGACTTCCCAGGTGGCACTAGTGGTAAAGAGCCTGCCTACCAATACAGGAGACCTAAGAGACGCGGATTCGATCCCTGGGTTGGGAAGATCCCCTGGAGGGGAGGGCACTGCAACCCACTCCAATATTCTTGCCTGGAGAATCCCATGGACAGAGGAGCCTGGTGGGCTGCAGTCCATTAAATCACAAAGAGTCCGACATGACTGAGTTGACTTGGCATGTACCCAAGATGCGTTCTAAACCTCTCATGTTCAGCCAGCCACTCGAGGTGCCCTGGAAATTGAACACTCACCTTAGCTCAATATAACTTGAGCATCTAAAGAAAACTCCTTGAATAAGGCCTCAAGCAGTCAGTTGCTGGATTGTGTTCTAGTGTAGAAGAGCTAAGAAAACAAAAAGAATTGTGGACAACTAAGACAGTCCTGATGTCAACAACATGATCTAAAGAGAAGGTTGGCTATGAACCAAAGATCATTTAAGGGTATTTTTGAACTCAAGAAATGCCAAGGATCGTAGCTATAGAGTTTACGGTCACTGGAAGCACAAACCCAAGTCAAAAGCAACATGGATCAATTGCTACTTCTATTTATGGCTACTTTTACTGATAGCTACTTCAGCATAAGCGATGATTGGACTTTAAAGTTTACAGTGGAGAAGTGTACATATTCATGGTGCTTAACTCATTGCTCAGGAATTACTCTCCTTTCCCTAATGTTGGTTTGATGATACTAAAATCCCTTGGGAAGCATGATTCTAAAACTCAGCCTCCAAGGAGAGCTGCCAACAGGGAGGCTTTCATAAAGAGTTTGGGGCTTGCCACCAGTTTTTACCCTGTGTGCCCTAACTTTCTCCTGGCCAGTGAAAGAAGTGTTTGCATCAAATGACTGGCCTGTTCAAGGACTGACTGACCCAACCATGTCTGGTTATTATGAAATCAGAGGCAGAAGTAGGTTCCTCTTTCTTTAAAACAAATATTTCCTTATTTGGCTGTGTCAGGTCTTGGTTGCAGTAAGTAGGATCCTTAGTTGGGGCACGTGGGTCTAGTTCCCTGACCAGGTTTAGAACCTGCGCCCCTGCATTGGGATCATGGAGTCTTAGCCACTGGACCACAAGGGGAGTCCCTAGGTTCCTCTTTTTACCTGACAGGCTGGGAATATTTCAGGTGTCTCTCAGTTTCATAACCCTCAGTTATAAAATGGATTAGACCTCCATTTTACTTTTTCAAAGTTGAGTGAATTTCAGAAAGTCAAAAGAGATTAAATTCTCAGGAAACTGGGCCCCTAGCAGGGACTTCTTGAGATCCAGGGGCTGTTCACAACATTTCTTCATCTTCTAAACATGTGGAGAAGGGAGGTGAAGCCACAGGGTACCAACACTCAGAGGGAATTTCTTATGGAGAAAGAGCACAATCCATGAGGGAGAGACAGCTTTATGAAATCTTTAAGTGAAGAATAATAGGGCCTGAAAATATAGGAGACCTCAGTGTGATCCTCTTGGACACACAGGCAAAAAGTGAACAATAATAGAAAGAACCTGAAGAGTATATTTAATAAAGTTGAATGCATTACATATATATTTACATAATAAGTACATGTTAAATATTATGTAAATATGTATTACATACATATTGTATACATATATCCAACTTTATATCTTACAGAGAGAACACACATTCTTTTTTTTAATCACCTGTGGGTCATTTACAAACTGATTTATCTATTTAAAAAATTCTGATTCCCTAAAGCAAACAATTTGTGGACCACATTCTCTGACCTCAATAAAACAAATCTAGAAATAAATGTGCAAATATTAGCTTGAAAAAAGTTCAGCTGCTCATATATTAAAAAAGAAAAACTTTCCTAAATAACAGTTGGATTGTAGAAGAAACTGAAGCAGCAGTTACAGGCCATTAGGAAAATCAACATCACTTACAGTTACCAAAGAGGAAATGGAATGAGGGATCGATTGATTAGGAGTTTCGGATTAGCAGATCCATGCCTCTCTATATAAAAAAGATAAACCAGAAAGTCCCCTACTGTCGCTTCAGTCGTGTCCGACTCTGTGCGACCCCATAGATGGCAGCCCACTAGGCTCCACCGTCCCTGGGATTCTCCAGGCAAGAACACTGGAGTGGGTTGCCATTTCCTTCTCCAGTGCAGGAAAGTGAAAAGTGAAAGTGAAGTCGCTCAGCCGTGTACGACTCTTAATGACCCCATGGACTACAGCCTGCCGGGCTCCTCCATCCATGGGATTTTCCAGGCAAGAGTACTGGAGTGGGGTGCCAATGCCTTCTCCTCTGTATAGCATAGGGAACCATGTTCAATATCTTGTAATAAACTATTACAGAAAAAAAAAAGAAATCAATAAAAATGAGGAATGGGCATCTCCAGGTGTCTAGGGGTGGGGCGCAGCACAGGCCGCCGGGGTGGGGCTTCGCAGGGCTCCTGCAGCCCCCCACTGATCTTCCTGGCCTCCTCCCCCAGATTGGGCTGTTTATCAGCTATGACAACGCCACCAAGCAGCTGG
Organism: Neotragus pygmaeus; assembly: GCA_006410875.1. Taxonomy (NCBI): domain Eukaryota; kingdom Metazoa; phylum Chordata; class Mammalia; order Artiodactyla; family Bovidae; genus Neotragus; species Neotragus pygmaeus. The sequence continues at coordinate 516,370 of SJYV01030657.1, forward strand.
ACACAGTTTATGACATCACACCTGAACTGGCCCAGGCGTTTCTGGAGAGGATCAGCTCCTCCAACTTTGACATGAGGAATACCTCTACCATCCACAGGTAAGGGGTGTGGGCGCTGGGCCCTCGGAGCTGTTTCCCACCTAAGCATCAGCTTCCTCTGAGCAGCAAAAGAGCCGGGGAGGGGAGGGAGGTGGCTGATCCATCTCTTTGAATCGTCCCATGTCTCTGTGCATGTGAGGGAGGTGTTTCCCCAGAGAGATCCCTTTAAAGAGGTTATGAAGTGGAGAAGAAAACAAAATGCTTTTAAAGCATCTCCTACGTGCTAACATTTTATACAGCCTTATCTATCAAGTGCTAAGATATCAGCTCTAAGCACAGAAATGGAACTTTTTACATTCTTGGTATTCCCTCCATTCCGAGTTGTAAATGTGTCATTTACAATCGGTTAGGTCAAGTATTGGAAATAGCTCACGGGCCTCATATTTGTGAACCTGTTGTATCCTAGACCCTCAGGCAGGGAGCCCTGGTGCAGGTCAGCTCTAGAATTTAGTGATTGTAACCTGATCCCCAGGAACTGGAACCATTTCCAGCAGGGAAGGGCCAGGAGCTTTGTACTTGGTGACCGCAGAAAGGGTTTGAATGTTGGGGGTAATTGTGCGGTGGGGAGGGGTGGTGGGCACTGTTCATCCATCCTCTCTCCCTCTCCCAGGGTCTTAACTGTCACAGATCTTCCTCTGACAGCATCACATGACATTTTCCAAAGTCACCTGCAGAGAATATTTTCATATAGAACTCTTACACCTTCCTCTGTCCTTAGTAATTTTCACTCAGTAGCATGGGCCCTATTTTTTCTAGTCAGTTCAATTCAGTTGCTCAGTCGTGTCTGACTCTGTGACCCCATGGACTGCAGCAGGCCAGGCCTCCCGGAGTTTACTAAACTCACGTCCATCGAGTCGGTGATGCCATCCAACCTTCTCATCCTCTTTTGTCCCCTTTCTCCTCCCACCTTCAATCTTAGTTACACAAAAAATAGTTTAGTGATTAAGAACTTGGGGCCTGGAGCCAGAAGTCCTGGGTTTGATCCTGGCTCTGCCACTTACAAGTTGTGTGATCTGCACCTCCCTGTGAATCTACTTCCCCATCTGTGAAATGGGAGCTAATAAGCTGCCTATTTCATTAAGACCCTTGTAAGGATCAAGCACATTTGCACATAGAAAGTGCTCAATAGATATTAGTTATTCTTAACATGGCTATTAATAGTCAGTCTTCACTTCCTCTGAGTATTTTTTTCTCCTTAGACACACTTTAAAACCCTTTCCCTGAGCTGGTGGCTTTCCTGGGGACATGTCTGAGAGTGTCACTGTTTGATCATGGTCAACTAGGTGGTCCAACCATGCTAAGTCAAGTAGATTCCATACTAATGCTAAGAGCATCCATTTCAGAATAAGTGCTTAGCATCTATCAGGAAGTATGCTAATCACTTGGTATGCATCTTCTCATTTATCTCCCACAGTACTCCTTATTTTTTCATTCATCATCTTTATTATGATGTACTATGATGGGCGGAGAAGGCAATGGCACCCTATTCCAATACTCTTGCCTGGAAGATCCCATGGATGGAAGAGCCTGAAAGGCTGCAGTCCATGGGGTTGCTGAGAGTCGGACACGACTGAACGACTTCACTTTCACTTTTCACTTTCATGCATTGGAGAAGGAAATGGCAACCCACTCCAGTGTTCTTGCCTGGAGAACCCCAGGGACGGGGGAGCCTGGTGGGCTGCCGTCTGTGGGGTCGCACAGAGTCGGACACGACTGAAGCGACTTAGCAGCAGCAGCAGCAGCAGCAGCTATGATGGGCAAAGGAAATCTCCCCATTAAAAGCCTAGAGAGGCAGGGTTATGGGAGAGTGTGCGCTGCACAACCGTGTGTAGCTTGCAGATAAGTAACTTGCTGGAGGTCAGATGTCTCACAGAGCTGAGCTTCAAATTTCAGTTGGGGGTGAAGTTATGTCCTTAACCAATAGATGCAGTGCTTCCAGCTAGACCAGGGTTCAGATCTCATCTCTGCTCCTACATTGTTTTGACTCCTGTCTTTTTATTTTCTTTAGAAGCACCATCATCTAGGGGTGTTGGTTGTAAAGCATTCTGGAAATAAACTTCTGCTTCAGAGAATCCCTCAGGGAGGGCAAATCCCTTATCTCTGTGTGGATAAGGAATGCTTTCCTTGTATCCCTTAATGCCCCAGGAGGAGAGACAGCATAGTTGGATGGATCTAGATTTAAGGCCCGGCAACACTTGCCTTAATCTGTCTGAGTCTCAGTTTACCCTTCTGTGAAATGGGGCNGATGGGCAAAGGAAATCTCCCCATTAAAAGCCTAGAGAGGCAGGGTTATGGGAGAGTGTGCGCTGCACAACCGTGTGTAGCTTGCAGATAAGTAACTTGCTGGAGGTCAGATGTCTCACAGAGCTGAGCTTCAAATTTCAGTTGGGGGTGAAGTTATGTCCTTAACCAATAGATGCAGTGCTTCCAGCTAGACCAGGGTTCAGATCTCATCTCTGCTCCTACATTGTTTTGACTCCTGTCTTTTTATTTTCTTTAGAAGCACCATCATCTAGGGGTGTTGGTTGTAAAGCATTCTGGAAATAAACTTCTGCTTCAGAGAATCCCTCAGGGAGGGCAAATCCCTTATCTCTGTGTGGATAAGGAATGCTTTCCTTGTATCCCTTAATGCCCCAGGAGGAGAGACAGCATAGTTGGATGGATCTAGATTTAAGGCCCGGCAACACTTGCCTTAATCTGTCTGAGTCTCAGTTTACCCTTCTGTGAAATGGGGCTAATGAGAGCACTTACCTTGCAGGGTTGTGATGAGATAATCCAGGTTAAAGGGCTCAACACGGTTCCTGGTGCTCAGCAGCTGCTATGGTTGTGACCTCTTGGTTCTAACTGGAGTGGAGTCTTGGTTGTGGCCCCTTCCTCTCTGCCCTCCACCAGCATCCCTTTATCTTCTCACGCAGGCTGGGGCTGCTGGTTTGTTTCTACGATGACCTGGAGCTGCTGGACGCTGCTGTGGCGCAAGTCCTCCTTCACCAGATGATCAAATGCAGCCACCTGAGGGGCTTCCAGGCTGGTGTTCAGAAGGTGCAGAAGTGCTGTGAGGCCCCGCACCCTTGGCCTCAGTTTCACTAGCCAGAGAAATGGGAAGAACAGTCTTGTCTGCCCTTTGCCAGAAAGGATGAATCGAGATCTAGGTCCAGACACAGCAGAAACACCGGGATGAGCTTAAAGTAGGGAGAAACAACAAACTGTAGGACAAGCTTGAATAGGTCAAAATTCAATCAGAGTGGCCACACTTGAATGTGCGTGAGGTTATTGGGGGATCTTAAATGCAGATTTAAGGTCTGGGTGGGGCCTGAGACTCTGCATTTCTAACGAGCTTCCGGGCGATGTTGAAGCTGCTTGGCTGGTGACCGTGCTTGGAATAGAGAGGAAATAAAAGAACTCAAATCTGGTTCTACTAGTGTCACGTCCCTTCCCCAGGCTCTGTCCTCAGAGATTCTCAAGTTATTGGCCTGGGGTTTGGCCTGGGTATGGTAGGTCTTCAAAGCTGCTCAGATGATTCCGATGTAGCCAGGGGGGTTACTGAATTCCTAGACCAAGGTTTTGGGCAAATTGGCACATGGGGACTATCTCATTTCCGTCCTGACTCCATCTCTTTCTCTCCCTTCTTCCGTTGAAGTCTTAATTCTGCCCGGCTTCTCTCACTTCTTTTTTTTTTTTTAACGATTTTGTTTGTTTAGGGCCATGCTGGGCCTTTATTGCTGAATGGGCTTTCTCTCCAGTTGTGATGTGCAGGCTTCCCATAGCTGTGGCTCTCTTGTTGTGGAGGACGGGTTCTAGGCCCGTGGGCTGCAGTAGCTGCGCCACGTGGGCTCAGAAGTTGCAGCTCCCAGGCTCTAGAGCACAGGCTCAGTAGTTGTAGCATGTGGGCTGAGTTGCTCTGCAGCTTGTGGATCTTCCCAGACCAGGGATTGAACCCTGGTCTCCTGCACTGGTAGGAGGATTCTGTACCACTGAGCCACCAGGGATGCGCCTCTCTCACTTCTTTTTGTTTTTCTCATTTTTCAAATGGGAAAGATAACATGAGAGCAATATTCAAGAAAGTTTTCGTCACCTCATCAGTTATTCCACAGCAGTGTTTCACGCATCACCAAATCCTCAGGAAAAGAATCCTTCCCAAGCAAGCTCAGGCAAAAATAAAATAAGTGTAGCTTAGGGTCACAGGGACAGTTGTGACCAAGAAGAAAGTTGGGTGTGATTAGATATGAGAGAACCCTTTGGCTCATTTGGGTCAATAGTTCTTACCCGGAGGGTGCATCAGAATCAGCGGGAGGGCTTGTTGGAAACAGCTTAAGATACCCTCATCTGATTCAGGAGCGCTGGGGTGGAACCTGAGATGCTGCATATCTAACAACTCTCCAGGTGATGCTGAAACTACTGGTTAAGCCCCACACTTTGGGAGCCACTGCTGTGGGCCTTTTGCAGATGTGGAAGCTGATCTCTAGGGAAGGGGAGATGCTGATTTTGGAGAAAACCAGCTGTGATAACTGTCTCTTTCACTTTACTCTGCTGCCCCCCAGTGGCCATCTGGAATACTTGCGTACACGCCTCTGACGTGACTGTGGTTCATGGAAATTCAGGTGTTAAAACACAAACCGTTCTGTTGTTGTTTTGTTTTTGTATAGAGGTCACGTTACAACAGATAAATTGATTACCTTCTTTATTGAAAGCAGTTGGGAACACACTTGACTGTAACTGGACAGGCATGTTATAAAAAATAAGAGAATCACAAAAACGTGAAAACTTGTAAGACATAATGTTAAAGGAAAAATTTTAAATAGAGCAGAAAGTTGCATTTCTGTTCATGTTACACCTATGCAAAGACTAGATACCACAGTTTATTTATATAGGCATAAGAAATTCTGGAAACATAAACATCCAATTACTAACCATAGTAATTTTTTGGAGGTAGAGTTTTCAGGAGACTTTTACTTTCTTGTTACTGTTGAGAATTATTTTTACACATTTATATATTATCGTGAAGCTTCCCTGGATATTTCATAAAAGAAAAGCAGCCATATAGACAGGATGTAGAGTTCAAGAGTCACAAAAAGGAAATAGATGCTACAGGAATGTGGCGGAGTTATGAGTGAACAAAATTTCCTTCTGTCGTGCTTTAAGGTTGATTTAATAACAAATTAATATTTAAATGAAGCATAGAGTGAATTTGCAGCATAGGAAGGTCGAGGCCAGAGGAGGTGGCATTTTCAGCGGGGTGGCTCGTGGTCTGGTCTCAGCAGGAGCCCCCTTCTTTTTGATGAGCAGGGAGGGGGAAGGTGCACGCTGGGGTATAGTCTGGAGGAGCCACGGTCCTGCTTGCTGTCAACTCTCACCCTGGCTTGCTCCCTTTCTAGCTCAAAGCTGAGCTCCTGGAAATTGCCACGGAGAACCAGACCCTCAATGAGACTCTGGGCTCTTTGTCGGATGCGGTCGTGGGCTTGACCCACAGTCAGCTGGAATCCCTCTCCCCTGAGGCTGTGCAGGGCGCCATCTCGACCCTCAGCCAGGTCTCCGGCTGGGCCAGGAGCCAGGTCATCATCTTGTCTGCCAAATACCTGGCTCACCAGAAGGTCAGTTGGAGCTTTGGACTCTGTTTTAACGGCCCAAGACCGAAGGGCTGGTTATAGACCTTCCTCAGGGGCAGCCAATCGGTAGGAAGATGGTGCCAAGGAAGGCTACCTGGGTGCAAATCCTTGGTCCTCCATGTGTGACAGTGTCTGCTGCGTGACAGTGGGGAGCCGACGACTTCTCCTAGCCTCAGTTTCCCACTTTGTAAGATGGGGATAACAATAGCTCCTATTCCATAGGTTTGTGTGAGTCGGTACGCAGGAAGAGGTTGGATCACACGTGACCTAGAGTCCAAGCTCAGTGATAGTGTTAGCTAGCACTGAGTTAATCATTTAACCTTCCCAACAGTCCTATAAGCTCAGTAATGTTATAACCTCCATTTTCCAGGTCCTTCGTGTGAGGCACAGAGCGTATAAGGGAATTGCCAAGGGAATTGCCTTTCATTGTCCCACATGAAAGGGACAGGGCTGGGATTGAACCCGAGGCGCCTGGCTTCAGAGCCCACTTGCTTCATTCCCATGCTGACTGCCTCTATCATGGCGCCATGACCGCTGTCCGCTCATTCTTCTTTCTGACTCAAAGCTAAGGGTAGACCATCCGTCTTGTCCCTTCAAGACTTCTGGTGACTTCAGTTTGACGTCTTTGCAGACCTTCTGTTTTGACTGGGGCCACCTAAGTCCACTCTGTGAATATGATTTTAGAGCGCTGAGGGAGACAGTCTTGTTCCTCCCAGCCCTGGACCGAGTGGCTTTTCCCTTTCCTGGCGTCCAGCTCTTCTTACAGAGGAATGAGGCGACTTTTGCTAAGCAGCCAAGTGCTCAAAAGTCTTTGGCCTCCTTAAGGACAGTAAGAGGCTGTTCATTCTATAGGGGATAGCTCAAGGAAACCACTCAACTGTTTTTTTTTTTTTTTTAAAGCAATAAATTTTTCTGATTATATCACATTTAGCCTCTTTATGCCAAAGGAGGGGTTGGGAAACAGTCATGATTTCTGTTAGGGTGTCCAGCTACAGTCATATATATATATATATATAATATCAGACTCACATCCTAAATTGCTTCTTTATTTCACCTCAAAGCTTCCACGTGAAGATAGATGAGTGCAGGGCTTTGCTGTGTCAGTTGCCTGATGGGTGACATACGGAGGACAGCAGGCCCCTCCTGGTCCCATGAGAGGGGTGTGCAGGGCAAACAGAGATGCCAGGACCCACCCCAAGGTTCTTGCCCATTATTGCCACTGTGGGTACTGCCTGATGTTCGTTTGTTTTTTTTTTTTCCAAATAAAGCAGAAACTCTAATTTGGATTTTTATAGGATCCCCCCAAGTTTTAAATCTTGTCTGCTAGGTCAGATTACACACAGAAGAGCCCGCTGCCTGGCCAGCGGTGGCATAGGGGTCACTGCTGTGCTTAGTGGCTCAGTCGTGTCTGACTCTTCGCGACCCCATGGACTGCAGCCCACCAGGCTCCTCTGTCCATAGGGTNTTTTTAAATCTTGTCTGCTAGGTCAGATTACACACAGAAGAGCCCGCTGCCTGGCCAGCGGTGGCATATGGGTCACTGCTGTGCTTAGTGGCTCAGTCGTCTCTGACTCTTTGCGACCCCATGGACTGCAGCCCACCAGGCTCCTCTGTCCATGGGGTTTCTCCAGGCAACAATACTGCAGTGGGTTGCCTTGCCTCCCTCCACTGCTTTTTATTAATTCTGCTGTGGCCTCGGATGGCATAGTGATTACCCCAGCGGCACGGTCACCTCCGTATTGTGTTTTGATACTTAAGTCTCTTTCCTGATGGAAGGAGGAGGGTCTGGGAGGGCAGCTTGTGTCTTGCTCACAGTGGTACCCCAGCGCCCCTCCGGATGCCCAGCCTGCAGTGGGGCCTGGTACACGCCCTTGAGTTGCAGCCCTGAGGCTGGTCCTCACCCTCCCTTGCCGGCGCCCCCAGGTGCTGTCCTTCTATAACGTCAGTCAGATGGGCGTGCTGCTGACTGGGGTCGGCACGCAGGCCTTCCACGCCATGGACCGCAGGGACCTCATGCAGCTCCTAAGAAGCGCCACCTCCCTGCACGTGTCCGACTTGTCACCTGCCCAGCAGCACGGTGTCCTGAGCAAGGTGAGAGGAAGACGTCTGGTCCGCAGCCCCCGGGGCTTTCAGGCGTGTGGTTTCGGGACTTTGTGAGGGGGCTCTGTCTTTGCATGGGGTTATTCTAAGCCTGGAGAATGCCTTCTTCTAATGCCCACCTCCCCTTCTTTCCAGAAAGTGCCTCTGGGGTCGAACTTGATTCTCCCCAGACCCTAGTGCTGTCCCCAGCCAGCTGAATCCGGAACACTTCTTCAGTTGGATTTCTTGCTGTCATAATGTTTTAGGGATTTGGTTTTCAAATGTGGAAATGAATCCTGAATTCCCCTAGTGCTTCAGAAAGGCCCCTCTTTCCTGTTCCAAAGCCATGTCCACATTTCTCGTGCTCACTTGCAGTGGGTCTTCTGGGCATCATATCTCGTTGGACCTGCTATGTCTAATTGCACAGTCTGCTAAGAAAGCAACTCAAAGGGTTGGGCCTAAAATACCAATACCTTGCAGATCACTGTAGTTCTTATGGTTGAAGGGTGTGGGTTTTGGAATAAGACAGAGTTGGGCTTGAATCTCACGTTATCAACTTTCAGCTAATTACTCGTTAAGCTTTGGTTTCCTTATCTATAAAATGGGGATAAGGACTGTCCCCACCTCATTGGGCTGCTGAGCAGATCTGGTGGCACTTATTGTCCATGAAGCACCTGCTTGGCCTTCACCCAACACTCAGTTAATCCTCTGCAAAATTGTTATTATGTTTCTTCTCACTTTTGACAGGTGATAGAAGCGGGAGATACTGTCCCTGGCATTGTGGAAATACAGGGCACTTTCTTTAAGGAAGTGTCTCTCTTTGATTTATGGAGGGAACATGGATTCAACTCCACAGTCCTGAAGGAAAAGGAGATCCGGAGGAGTCAGGTATGACTGCAATGCCCAGAGGTGGTGCCTGGACTTCTGATTGTCTTGTGGGAAAGGTCTGTTCTAAGGTTAACTTGGTACTTGGTAAACAAACTTATTTCTGTGTGATTAAACTCATGAACTTGGGCATACTCTGGGAGATGGTGGTAAGGGTCAGGGAAGCCTGGTGTGCTGTAGTCCATGGGTTTGGGAAGAGTCAGACATGACTTGGTGCCTGAACAACAGCAACAAACTCAGGAGGCAGAATAGTGTTAAGTTAGATGAAACCCAAGTGTGAATTCCAGGGCTACTGTTGATTAACTTTGGGGTTACTGCTTCTCCTCCCATGGCCTCAGTTTTCTCATCTGCAAAATGGGGCTCATTTCTCATGAGACTCTGCTGGGCATGGACTGTACATGAGAGCAGTTACTACTGGGGCCACCTGGGTAGAATTGTTTTGTGGAGGCCCTTGAACTTCCTCTGACTTGCATTCATTCATTCATTCATTCATTCATAGTGTTTATGGAGCCCCTGGCCACTTCTCTCCCCTCTCAGGTGCCAGGTGCTATTTGGGGTCCTGGGGACATGGAAGTGAAGGGAGCTTCCTTCCTAATAAGGGTGACGGTACAAAAGATCAGTAGTTAAATGTATGCCCTGCTACCTTTTTTTTTTTTTTTTTTTTCCCCCTGCAGGGCTTGTGGGATGTAGGTTCCCCAACCAGGGATTGAACTTGGGTCTTTGGCAGTGAGAGCGTGGCATCCTAACCACTGGTACTCCAGGGAATAAATGTGTGCCCTGTTAGATGATAGATGCTGATGAGCCAGGGGAGGAGGCAGGGGTTCTAGGGGTTGGGGAGTGCGCTGTTTAGACAGGTGACTTGCTGAGCTCAGAGAGGTTGAAGGGGCCATAAACTCTTAGCTGCAGCATGTGGGATCTAGTCCCTGATCAGGGATTATACCCAGGCACCCTGCACTGGGAGCATGGAGTCTTGACCACTGGACCACCAGGGAAGACCCAGGAGATTCTTTATCTATGGAACTTTCTAGCTCATCCTGGTCTAGTCATCATCAGTTTTACTTCCTGGAATGCTGTGTTCAGGAACCAGCAGGTGGGCATGAAATAGGGGCTGCAGGGGGTCCTCACCTGGGCAGCGGCTTCTCTGAGTACAGGAAGTAAACCTCCTGCCTCGCTGTCTTGACTTTGCTCCTCATTCACCTCCTGGGGTGTGAGAGCGTGGGCTCTGCAATCACTGGACACCAGCTTAAATCCCAGCCCGGCTGCTTAGCAACTGTGTGGAAGTGAAAGTGAAGTCGCTCAGTCGTGTCTGACTCTTTGGAACGCTGTGGAACGTAGCCCTCCAGGCTCCTCCATTTATGGGATTTTCCAGGCGAGACTACTGGAGTGGGTTGCCATTTCCTTCTCCAGGTGGTCTTCCTGAACCAGGGATGGAACTCGGGCCTCCCACATTGCAGGCAGACTCTGAGCCACCAGGGAATTCCTGCAATTGTGTGGTTCTAGGTAAATAACAAAGCTTCCATTTTCCCATCTGTGAAATGGGAGCATAGGACTCATGATGATGGCCCATGAGTGCTCCATCAACGTGGCAATCATTCTCTTCCCTCAGGCACTGTTTCTGTTTGAGCTTCTGTCAAAGACGACCAGGAGACCTGAGGAGCTCCTGAGGTAAGCCTGGCGAGCCCACTGTTGTCCCTCTCCAGGAGCCCAATTGCCCAGGAGGGAGAGTCGGAAGTCCTGCCTGCACTGGGTGTCAGATCAGATCTGCCTGCCCTTGGTCCTTCTTTCCTCTTCCCTGCTGCCCCTTTCTCCTGGGCCCCTTGTCTCATTTTCTAGTGCAGGGCAGCTGCTCAAAGGTGTGACGTGCCCCCACATTGACGCCATGAGCGCCGGCTCCTTTCTGGCTCATTTCCAGTATTTCGAGACCAGCTTGTCTCTGCTTTCACCGTATCAGGTACCATCAAAGCCCTTCCCTGCTTCTCATCCTCTCTCCCTACGCCGGTCACCGGGTGGATTGACTGTGGTGTCTTAAGATACTCGTGCCAGGATTACTGATGCAGGTGATGACATGGGGCCAGGTGCTGAGCCAGCTTTCCTCTAATTTCTGTTTTAAAAGCTCCACATACCCATGCCTCTGCAGCCGGAGTCTCAGCAGACGGGCTATTCTATACCCAGATGTGAACCTCAGATTTCAGCTGGCAAGTAGACCCTTTTTGCACGTTCACATTTATGCTCCTGGGAGTGCTCCTCACACCCTCATCTGCCTTCCTACCCTTTCCAGGGGTAGCCTGGCATGGGAACAGTCCTCTAGGAGAATTTAATTTTTCATTTAGAACTTCACTTTCTAAACAGTTAAGGAGACTCTTTAACTCCTTGGGGAGACCAGAAGCAGTGCCTGATTTTCACTGTATCTAAGTAAGTGAAAACAGGCCTGGGGAGCAGCGTTTGGACTTGGAGTGTAATCAGCGAGCTGTATAGTGTCTGAGAGGGTGAGCAAGTGGCCTGTGCATTTCAGATCTGAATGAAATGTTTCCAAGCAATAACATTTTCTTTTTTTCCCATATATTTTAATTTTTTATTATTTTTAAAAACCTTATATTTTTTCTTTTTCTTTTTTAAATTATGGAAGTATGATAACACATTTCCAAGGAGACTTGGAAAATACAGAACAAAGTCACACACAGTTCCACTATATATTACAATTATTTTTTTAAGTAGATAATTTCAGATTGGAGTTTCTATATCAAACTCTCAAAAATTAATAGAATGAGTAGGCAGAAAGTTTATAGTAGACCTGAAAAGCATTATGAACCAATTCAACATAATTAAGATTTATACAATTTTCACACAACAGCACGATACAGATTCTATTCAAGTTCTTGTAGACTATAAACCAGGAGACACTGGAACATATCCAGGGACATAAAACAGGGTGCAAACATTTCCTGGTCTAAAGGCATCGAAGCCATACAGGGTCTGTTCTCTTATCACAGTGAAATTATGTTAGAGATCAATCTTAGAAGATATTTGAAAATAACCCACATATTTTCACGTGCAATGTAACATTTACTGAGAGAGTTCTTTGACTTAGCCATTAAAAACCTCGATAAAGTTAAAAGATTGAAAAAACAAAGAGGGTGATTGCAGAGAAGAAAGCATTTAAATGAGAAAATTAATATCAAGGATACTTAGAAACACCCATGTATTTGGAAGTTAAATGTCCCACTTTTAAATGATGGGTGTATCTAAGCAGCCATAACAAGGAAAATTAGAAAATATTTGCAACAGAACAAAAATGAAAAGAGAATTTTCTCCCCAAGAGCCAGGAAAGGTAAAGCCAACTATATAACCCTTTGAAATCATTAGAATAATGTGCAAAATTGTAATGAAGCCTGTCATTCCCTTGGATCGTTTGTTCTGTCAGTGGTTCTCAAAGCCAAGCTTGCATCAGCACTGCTTGGATTGCTGTGCAGCACGTTTCAGTTTTGCTGGATGAGCGAGTTGTGATGTGCTGTACCACACAGCGGAGAAGGCGATGGCACCCCACTCCAGCACCCTTGCCTGGAAAATCCCATGGGCGGAGGAGCCTGGTGGGCTGCAGTTGATGGGGTTGCTAAGAGTCGGGCACGACTGAGCGACTTCACTTTGACTTTTCACTTTCATGCATTGGAGAAGGAAATGGCAACCCACTCCTGTGTTCTTGCCTGGAGAATCACAGGGACGGGGGAGCCTGGTGGGCTGCCATCTATGGGGTTGCACAGAGCCAGACACGGCTAGAGCGACTTAGCAGCAGCTGTTATCAGTACCACACAGAACCTGCCGTTCACAATATGGTGTCTGTACTTCACAATTTGCTAAGAGGGTTGCTCTCAAGTTATGTGCTCTTTCTAAAGAACCAAAGNCCTGTGCATTTCAGATCTGAATGAAATGTTTCCAAGCAATAACATTTTCTTTTTTTCCCATATATTTTAATTTTTTATTATTTTTAAAAACCTTATATTTTTTCTTTTTCTTTTTTAAATTATGGAAGTATGATAACACATTTCCAAGGAGACTTGGAAAATACAGAACAAAGTCACACACAGTTCCACTATATATTACAATTATTTTTTTAAGTAGATAATTTCAGATTGGAGTTTCTATATCAAACTCTCAAAAATTAATAGAATGAGTAGGCAGAAAGTTTATAGTATACCTGAAAAGCATTATGAACCAATTCAACATAATTAAGATTTATACAATTTTCACACAACAGCACGATACAGATTCTATTCAAGTTCTTGTAGACTATAAACCAGGAGACACTGGAACATATCCAGGGACATAAAACCGGGTGCAAACATTTCCTGGTCTAAAGGCATCGAAGCCATACAGGGTCTGTTCTCTTATCACAGTGAAATTATGTTAGAGATCAATCTTAGAAGATATTTGAAAATAACCCACATATTTTCACGTGCAATGTAACATTTACTGAGAGAGTTCTTTGACTTAGCCATTAAAAACCTCGATAAAGTTAAAAGATTGAAAAAACAAAGAGGGTGATTGCAGAGAAGAAAGCATTTAAATGAGAAAATTAATATCAAGGATACTTAGAAACACCCATGTATTTGGAAGTTAAATGTCCCACTTTTAAATGATGGGTGTATCTAAGCAGCCATAACAAGGAAAATTAGAAAATATTTGCAACAGAACAAAAATGAAAAGAGAATTTTCTCCCCAAGAGCCAGGAAAGGTAAAGCCAACTATATAACCCTTTGAAATCATTAGAATAATGTGCAAAATTGTAATGAAGCCTGTCATTCCCTTGGATCGTTTGTTCTGTCAGTGGTTCTCAAAGCCAAGCTTGCATCAGCACTGCTTGGATTGCTGTGCAGCACGTTTCAGTTTTGCTGGATGAGCGAGTTGTGATGTGCTGTACCACACAGCGGAGAAGGCGATGGCACCCCACTCCAGCACCCTTGCCTGGAAAATCCCATGGGCGGAGGAGCCTGGTGGGCTGCAGTTGATGGGGTTGCTAAGAGTCGGGCACGACTGAGCGACTTCACTTTGACTTTTCACTTTCATGCATTGGAGAAGGAAATGGCAACCCACTCCTGTGTTCTTGCCTGGAGAATCACAGGGACGGGGGAGCCTGGTGGGCTGCCATCTATGGGGTTGCACAGAGCCAGACACGGCTAGAGCGACTTAGCAGCAGCTGTTATCAGTACCACACAGCACCTGCCGTTCACAATATGGTGTCTGTACTTCACAATTTGCTAAGAGGGTTGCTCTCAAGTTATGTGCTCTTTCTAAAGAACCAAAGCAAAGGGACAGAAGGACGCTTTGGGAGATGCTGGGCACGCCTATTACCCTGACTGTGGTGATGCCTGCCATCACGGGTGTTTGCCTGTGCTCATCTCATCAAAGAGTATGCATTAAATATGTGTAATTCTCTGCATATCGATTATACCTCAGCAAGACTTGAAAAATACAGAGCCCCACTTGCAGAGTTTCCCTGGTGCTCCTGGGATGAAGCCTGATACTTTTCATTTTCGCAGTTCCCTGGTGAGAACCACTGAAATCTACAAAAAGCCTTGAGCAGATAGGGCGGGAAGCAGGTAATTTCTGTAACCTGGACCTTGGCGTGGCTGTCTCCTTCCACTCATCCAACTGATGCAATGGATGGAGTTCAGGCCCGCTTTGAGGAAGACCTTCGCCTTCAAATAGGAAGAGATGTCCCTATAAACCTCCTTACCTGACTCTGCCCAGTTCTAAGAACCTTCAGATACCAGTAATTAGAAAATTTGCCTTTATTGTTTATCTTTTTGCTGAAAACACACAATTATTATAAAACAAAACAATAGAGAGAAAGTAAAATTTCTCCTAGAGCATAGTTCTCAACAGGGGACCGTTTGGACATATCTGGAAACACCTTTTTTCATGACACCTGGGGGAGATGCTACTGGCAACCAGTAAATAGAAGCCAGGGATGCTAGTTAACCATCCCATGATCCTGAGGACAACTCCTGCAACGTGGATTTATCCTGCCTCAAATGTCAGTCATGCGGCTTCAGAGGTATAACTACAGAGGAAGTTTGCTATTGACTTGGAGAATTTTAGGTATATCTAAAGCATATCTACATGTAATTTAAAAAACACAAATAAGCTCATACCATACACAACGTTCTGTTTAAATTTATGATACACACACACATAAATCTACCATATGGAAACAAAATAGTTGTGTAATATTCCACCACATGACTATATTATAATTTGCTTAGTCCCCTAGTGATGTATCTTAAGGTCACATATCATTTGTAGTTATAAAAGAAACTGTGGTGAGCATTCTCAGACTTAAATTTTTGTGGGCATCTTGTTCTTGCCCCAGTTTCCTCATCCATAAACTTGGTGTAATAGTGTTACCTACATCTTAGGGTGTTAAAGTGAACGTATAAGTTAATAAGTGAACGTATTCAAAGCACTTAGAACAGTGTCTGACCCACAGAAAGCACAACCTGTGTTTGGTCTTATTGGACTCAATTCCTAGCACTGCCTTAATCTTTAAACAGGTTAACTGTTTGGCGTGGAAATACTGGGAGGTGTCCAGGTCCTCTATGCCACCCTTCCTCTTGGCTGCACTTCCGTAAGTGAACACCAAGTCCCCCTTTCTGGCAGTATGATTGGCGGGTGTCCCCAAAGCCAAAGTGACTCTCTTTCCCTGGGTGTTGGTGACAAACTGGAAACAAGTAGGGAGTGCCTTCAACTGTTAAATCCTTGAGATCCAGCATATAAATTCTGAGCCCCACGTTGATGTTTCAGGCTTTTTCTTGTTATTTAAAAATCAAACCAAGGCAACCTGAGGTTGGATGAGTGAATGCCAGTGAAGCAGGTCACATCTGAGCTGGCCTCACAGCTGGGTCCAGGTGGGGGAATCAGGACTAATGTGAACAGTAGGATTTCTCCTAAGATGAATGGGTGTTCAGGCCTGGGGGGCAGCTCTGCTTTTTAAATATGGTCTGGACACAGTTTCTCTCTTTTTCTCTTTATTTCCCTCTTCCTTCACTTGCTGCCATTGTCTTCACTGAATTAAAAATATTTGTTGAGTACTTACTACATACTAAGTTCTAAGAGGTAAGTTAATTTTCCCCTTATAAAAGCCTACATTCTCATGGAAGAAAAACAGACAAGCATTGAAGCCAACTATAATATCAAGTTGATATTTGATTGAAAGTAACATGAACCTTGACTCAAACTGGCTCAGGCAATAAAAGCTAATTTTGTGTTCAGGAAAATCCAGGGGTGGATTTCAGGCATAGCTAGATCCAGGGGCTAAATGCGAAGGCCAGAGAGGTCAGGGAGGGCTTGTCTG
This sequence comes from Neotragus pygmaeus, assembly GCA_006410875.1. Taxonomy (NCBI): domain Eukaryota; kingdom Metazoa; phylum Chordata; class Mammalia; order Artiodactyla; family Bovidae; genus Neotragus; species Neotragus pygmaeus. The sequence goes on from SJYV01030657.1 coordinate 532,382, forward strand.
ACACTCTGGGATGTTTTGTATACTGGGCACAGTTTCATGTTTCAGAGAGATCATCATCATCACGGTCCATAGAGAGGATGGAGTGCAGGGGGCCTGGCTGGAAGGAGAGAGACAGTGGAGGCTTATTTCTATAAACCCGACCTTGGCATGGTTGTCTTATTCCACATATCCATGTCTCAGCTCAAACATCACTCCCTTCAGAGGGGTTCCCCTGGCTGTCCCCACGTCATCCTCCATGATAGAGCCATTTAATTTTCTTCCTTCAATTCATTACTAGCTAAAATAACCTGTTTTATTAATTGGTTTCTGTGTCTCTTCCCCCTAGAGAATCCTGACGGTAGGGACCTGCCGCTCATGTCTTATTCATGTTGGTAGCTGGTGCCCAGCACAGTGCTTGGCATATAGCAGGCATGCATGCTAAGTCACTTCAGTTGTGTCCAACTCTTTGCTACCCTATGGATTGAAGCCCACTAGGCTCCTCTGTCCAAGAGGTTTTCCAGGCAAGAATACTGAAGTGGGTTGCCATACCCTCCTCCAGGGGATGTTCTCAACCCAAGGATCGAATCCAGGTATCTTGCATTGCAAGTAGATTCTTCACTGTCTGAGCTACCATGGAAACCCTCTGATTGAATGAATGAAAAAATAAATAAGACAGTGACATTAGGAATGGAGAGACAAGAACAGATTTGAGTATTATTGAGGAGCCAGCAAAGAAAGATTTAGGGATAGAGAGATGAAGGAGTCTTGGATGGCAGAGAGAAGGCAGAACATGTTTGAAAGGAGGAGGTTGAATTTGGTTTTGGAATAGTGAAGTGGCAGTGATGCCACATGGGTCTTTCTCAACCTTTATTTCATTATTGCCCACAAGGGAGAAAAATTTAATTTCTCCATAATGAGAGAAATTATAAGGAGTAAGATTGTGTTGAGTAGGGTTGAGCTTTGGCAGGTCACAAATCACTGTAATAACAAATATTCCCCACCCCCATTCCTTCCCTCTCCCTGAACCAGTTTCTCCTCACTGGGGGAAATATTGCTCATCTTGAGAATATAAGGTCAAGAACTTGGAGGAGAGTTCTCAGCTCAAACAGTACTCCCTTCCGAGGGGTTTCCCTGGCTGGTCCCCACATCAATCTTCAGGATAGAGCCATTTAATTTTCTTCCTTCCATCCATTACTAGATGAAATAATGTGTTTTATTAACTGGTCTCTCTGTTTCTTTGCCCTAGAGAATCCTGGAGTCGACAGAATTGGGAGTCATTTCTCTCCCCTTCTCTCCTCATCTTTTCCCCTCCACTTTCTATTTCATTTTTTTCTCCTCTTTGTCTCTTTCTTCTTCTGGTTTTTTCATTTCCTTTCTCCTCATCTCCCCTCAACCAGTCCAGCAGGTAGCTTCTGTCTGTGGAGAGCCTGCTCTTCTATCTTGTTGCTGGGTCATGGAAGAGGAGCATGATGGGAAACTTGTTTCCACCGGTGCAAGAAGAGCATTATGGGAAGTTTGTTTCCTGCCAGTAGAAAAGAAGAATGATGGGTGGGAGGCTTGCTCCCTGCCCAAAGGAGCCAGGACATCACTGGGGAGAACCAGCACTTAAGGATCAGCTCTGTGATAAGCTCTTGGGCAAATACAGAGCAGCCCCTGTTTTCCCTCCCTCATCCTCCCATCTCTCTCCAGGGCTCGTCACCTGGCTTCTATCCCAGCTTCTCAGTGTGTGCCCTTCCTGATCAGCCTGGGGAAGAGTCAGCTGGACTCCTTGGTTTTGGATTCCCACAAAAAAAATTCCATCCTCAAGAAGGTGCAGCAGTGCCTGGTAAGGAAACTCTTCCTGGGTGACACTTTGACTCGTGACCCTTCCCCTCTGGGGCCTGTGGGCATCCTGGGGAGCCCTCAGGGGAGCTGGCTGGGTTCTCAGGTCTGATGTGAGGGCTGGAAGTTTGATTTGTGGGTCTCAAAGCTGGCTCTGAAACCACTGGGTGGGACGCTCTTGGCCACTGGTTCTGGCGACTTCCATTCTGGGGCCTGAATGAGGGGAGGCCGCCCTGGAGGACTGGAAAGAGCACAGTACACAGAGTCTGGGCTCTGGACAAGTCTCTGCCACTGGTTGGTTTTGTGGCTTTGGGCAGGTCACTTCCTGTCCTAGAACCTCAGTCTCATCTGTAAAATGGGTACAGTAGCACTTTGTTCATAGAGCTCTTGAGGACACGAAATAGGTAATATATTGTTTAATGCAAAGGCTCAAAGGGCCAAGCTGGCAGTTTCTTTATCTTGAAAAAGTGGATGATATTAGTACTTGAACAGTTACTTTGAAGATGAAGAGAGTAAGCCTGGAAACACTTACAACAGTGCCCAGCACACAGTAATCCCTGAATAAATGTTAACGATGTTTGGGATTTTGAGAAAGAGCTTTGGAGGCTTTCCAGGGCCTACAAGCTTGGAAGTGCTGTTTTTATTATTGCCATACTCTCATCATAATGGGTGCTGAACGATGGGGTGTCCCCAGAGCAGTAGCAGCGACAAGGACCACAGCCTCAGTGAGTGCTCCCGATGGACAAGTCTGCCCACACCCNTAATTTTGTGTTCAGGAAAATCCAGGGGTGGATTTCAGGCATAGCTAGATCCAGGGGCTAAATGCGAAGGCCAGAGAGGTCAGGGAGGGCTTGTCTGACACTCTGGGATGTTTTGTATACTGGGCACAGTTTCATGTTTCAGAGAGATCATCATCATCACGGTCCATAGAGAGGATGGAGTGCAGGGGGCCTGGCTGGAAGGAGAGAGACAGTGGAGGCTTATTTCTATAAACCCGACCTTGGCATGGTTGTCTTATTCCACATATCCATGTCTCAGCTCAAACATCACTCCCTTCAGAGGGGTTCCCCTGGCTGTCCCCACGTCATCCTCCATGATAGAGCCATTTAATTTTCTTCCTTCAATTCATTACTAGCTAAAATAACCTGTTTTATTAATTGGTTTCTGTGTCTCTTCCCCCTAGAGAATCCTGACGGTAGGGACCTGCCGCTCATGTCTTATTCATGTTGGTAGCTGGTGCCCAGCACAGTGCTTGGCATATAGCAGGCATGCATGCTAAGTCACTTCAGTTGTGTCCAACTCTTTGCTACCCTATGGATTGAAGCCCACTAGGCTCCTCTGTCCAAGAGGTTTTCCAGGCAAGAATACTGAAGTGGGTTGCCATACCCTCCTCCAGGGGATGTTCTCAACCCAAGGATCGAATCCAGGTATCTTGCATTGCAAGTAGATTCTTCACTGTCTGAGCTACCATGGAAACCCTCTGATTGAATGAATGAAAAAATAAATAAGACAGTGACATTAGGAATGGAGAGACAAGAACAGATTTGAGTATTATTGAGGAGCCAGCAAAGAAAGATTTAGGGATAGAGAGATGAAGGAGTCTTGGATGGCAGAGAGAAGGCAGAACATGTTTGAAAGGAGGAGGTTGAATTTGGTTTTGGAATAGTGAAGTGGCAGTGATGCCACATGGGTCTTTCTCAACCTTTATTTCATTATTGCCCACAAGGGAGAAAAATTTAATTTCTCCATAATGAGAGAAATTATAAGGAGTAAGATTGTGTTGAGTAGGGTTGAGCTTTGGCAGGTCACAAATCACTGTAATAACAAATATTCCCCACCCCCATTCCTTCCCTCTCCCTGAACCAGTTTCTCCTCACTGGGGGAAATATTGCTCATCTTGAGAATATAAGGTCAAGAACTTGGAGGAGAGTTCTCAGCTCAAACAGTACTCCCTTCCGAGGGGTTTCCCTGGCTGGTCCCCACATCAATCTTCAGGATAGAGCCATTTAATTTTCTTCCTTCCATCCATTACTAGATGAAATAATGTGTTTTAATAACTGGTCTCTCTGTTTCTTTGCCCTAGAGAATCCTGGAGTCGACAGAATTGGGAGTCATTTCTCTCCCCCTCTCTCCTCATCTTTTCCCCTCCACTTTCTATTTCATTTTTTTCTCCTCTTTGTCTCTTTCTTCTTCTGGTTTTTTCATTTCCTTTCTCCTCATCTCCCCTCAACCAGTCCAGCAGGTAGCTTCTGTCTGTGGAGAGCCTGCTCTTCTATCTTGTTGCTGGGTCATGGAAGAGGAGCATGATGGGAAACTTGTTTCCACCGGTGCAAGAAGAGCATTATGGGAAGTTTGTTTCCTGCCAGTAGAAAAGAAGAATGATGGGTGGGAGGCTTGCTCCCTGCCCAAAGGAGCCAGGACATCACTGGGGAGAACCAGCACTTAAGGATCAGCTCTGTGATAAGCTCTTGGGCAAATACAGAGCAGCCCCTGTTTTCCCTCCCTCATCCTCCCATCTCTCTCCAGGGCTCGTCACCTGGCTTCTATCCCAGCTTCTCAGTGTGTGCCCTTCCTGATCAGCCTGGGGAAGAGTCAGCTGGACTCCTTGGTTTTGGATTCCCACAAAAAAAATTCCATCCTCAAGAAGGTGCAGCAGTGCCTGGTAAGGAAACTCTTCCTGGGTGACACTTTGACTCGTGACCCTTCCCCTCTGGGGCCTGTGGGCATCCTGGGGAGCCCTCAGGGGAGCTGGCTGGGTTCTCAGGTCTGATGTGAGGGCTGGAAGTTTGATTTGTGGGTCTCAAAGCTGGCTCTGAAACCACTGGGCGGGACGCTCTTGGCCACTGGTTCTGGTGACTTCCATTCTGGGGCCTGAATGAGGGGAGGCCGCCCTGGAGGACTGGAAAGAGCACAGTACACAGAGTCTGGGCTCTGGACAAGTCTCTGCCACTGGTTGGTTTTGTGGCTTTGGGCAGGTCACTTCCTGTCCTAGAACCTCAGTCTCATCTGTAAAATGGGTACAGTAGCACTTTGTTCATAGAGCTCTTGAGGACACGAAATAGGTAATATATTGTTTAATGCAAAGGCTCAAAGGGCCAAGCTGGCAGTTTCTTTATCTTGAAAAAGTGGATGATATTAGTACTTGAACAGTTACTTTGAAGATGAAGAGAGTAAGCCTGGAAACACTTACAACAGTGCCCAGCACACAGTAAGCCCTGAATAAATGTTAACGATGTTTGGGATTTTGAGAAAGAGCTTTGGAGGCTTTCCAGGGCCTACAAGCTTGGAAGTGCTGTTTTTATTGTTGCCGTACTCTCATCATAATGGGTGCTGAACGATGGGGTGTCCCCAGAGCAGTAGCAGCGACAAGGACCACAGCCTAAGTGAGTGCTCCCGATGGACAAGTCTGCCCACACCCACCCCCACTCCGTGTGGTCGCCCAGACTTCTGAGACCTATTCCCTTGGGGTGAAATTAGGCCTTGTGTGAGTCCATGGTAGGGTAGGTGGTTCGGATCCTGGAACCTTGGTGCGGTTTGGGGTCAGGAAGTGTTTTATGGGATCACGATCTGGAACCCCACTGGGCCTTTCCACCAACTCCACTTGTCAATTTCAGAGCCACACCATTGCTGACGAGTACACCGTGGACATCCTGGGGAACTTGCTCTGTCACCTGCCGGCAGCTTTCATCCGCGGTGGGTTGTCCCCCAGAGCCTGGGCCACTGCCCTGCGGGGCCTCAGAGACTGCCTGGACCTCAGCCCCCAGCAGAAGGCGGCGGTGAGGCTGAGGCTCCTGGAACAGCATGGGTGAGGAAGGCCCCAGGCTCGGCTCCAGGGCCGGGGTGGGGCTGCTGGCCAAGGGCCCCCGGCCCTGGCTCTTGCACCTCAAAGCAATGTCTCTAACTTGTGATGAGGTTAGACCCTGGGATTTATTCTGGAAACTTGACCTTTCTTCTTTGGGACTCAGATTCCCTGTAAAGTGAGAATGATAGCTTCTCTGCAGGCCTCATGTGGTTGTCACCAATACATCTTGGCTTATGGAAAGGGAAGGAGTCTCAAAAAAGATGGCACTTTATGGGACTTCTCTGGTGGTCTAGTACCATGCTTTGAAGGCAGGGGGAGTGGGTTCAGTCCCTGGATGGGAAACTAAGATCCCACATGCTGTGAGATGCAGGCAAAAAATAAACTTTGAAAAAAAAAAGATGGCACATTACAAATGCAAGGAGGTGTTATTATTATTGTTGTTAAAATAACAACAATAATACAAATAACTGAGGCACTGTCAGCTCTGGGTGACTGAGAGCTCCCTGGGGGAAAACAGAGCTATCGTTTCCCATGCAGAATTTTTTGAAGTTAGGTCAGATTTGAGTAGGGCCTAGACGGAGGAGCCTGGTAGGCTGCAGTCCATGGGGTTGCTAGGAGTTGGACATGACCGAGCAACTTCACTTTCACTTTAACCCACTCCAGTGTTCTTGCCTAGAGAATCCCAGGGACCGGGGAGCCTGGTGGGCTGCCGTCTCTGGAGTTCCACAGAGTCAGACATGACTGAAGCGACTTAGCAGCAGCAGCAGCAGACATTAGTTAATGGTTAAACAACAAATGTCTTTGGAGTAGTTACTGTGGCTCAGACACTTAATATTATATACAGTTTAAGAGCTGGGACTTGGGACCCTGAGTCCCTGGGTTAAATTTTTCTATCATCTACCGCCTGTGTGATCTGGGAAAAGCTACTTAGTCTTTTCGCGTTTTATTTTTGCATCTGCAGGATGGGGGCAGCGAGAGTCTCCATAGGGCTGTTGTTACAATTAGCTGCGTTAATGCATGCAAAGGACTTACAACAGTGCTCGGCCCATAGAACTGAGTATTTGACAACTGTTTTATCACAAGGAATGAAGATTCAGTTGTCATTACTACCTGTGTTATTACCTGTTGTCATGGAACTTACAGTCTAATGGGATATTATTGTTAATGAAAGAGATAAAGGGAGGTTTTTTGGCCAGGGATGGTTTGCCTTGGTCCTAGCAGAAGGATAATCACTGCTAATTAGGCAGATCTCCTTTAGAGATATCACCAGACATCCTTTAGAGATAGTGTGGGGTTCGTCCCTGTAGACATTTGTGTCTCCATAAGAACAACAGTGGATCCTGGGTCAGTGCCAGGATCCTGGCAAGTTATTATTCTGCCAAGTTTGAGAGGAAATTTTATCTTGCTATAGGATGAGACTTATAATGGTAATTGTAAAAGGAACAAATATAGCATGACTTTTCTGTTGAGAAAAGGGAGGAAGGAAACACTCTGATGCAAATGAAAGAAATTCAGGAGCTCAATTCACACTAAAAAATGGGAGTTGATCGAGTTTAGAAGTGAATGTGACTTCAGGCGTGTCTGGATCCAGGGGCTCGAATGATGTCATCAGGAAAATGTTCCTCCCTCCTCTCAGGTCTGTGTTCTTGGGTGTGGCCTTTATTTTCTCCATTTGGTGATAGTATTCGCCTGCAATATCCTTTTTATTGCTAGAGATACCAGAAGAAAGAGAGCTTCTCTCATAGTTCCATCAAAAGTCCCCAGGATGATTCTCATTGGTCAGCCTACATCACATGTCTGTTTTCTTGGTTAGGGATGTGGACCACATGATTGACAGCTTCTCCTAAAAGAAAAAGATGCTGTGGGACAAGGGCAACAGCACGACCTTTCCATTTACTGCTTATTCTCTCTCCTAGACTCCCCCAGAACTGGACAGCTGAGACAGTGAAGGATCTGGGACCCTTTCTAGTGCTTTTCTCAGGAGATGAATTAAGCTCTGTTGCCACAAAGGTACCTCAATGTTCTATCTTAGAGAAGGCTGAAGGAGTTTGAAGAAGAGAAAAATGTGGTTAGTTATAGTCCCTTGGGTTTGCTGTCAGTTTGTCTTTCTGGAAAGCTCCTGCCTGCCTCAAAGAGCTCAGATGTTTCCAGCTCCACTTCAGGATTCCCAAGGTTCAGGGAAAGGCAGTGAGGCAGCAGCTAAAGGAACTCTGAGCCTTTCACGTGGCTTCTAGGCAGATGCGCATGACCTGAGAGCTGTCATTTAGCTGCCACTCTGCTATCCATGTGCTTCCCACATGCATGCCCTTTGGAGGGCTTATATGCATCAGCACCATATATACACAACACGTGTGTCCAGTGTGTGCAGTCACATGGGCAAACATATTTGATCCAAAACCAAATCTTAATTGAGCATTGCCTTTGGGTGTAACACTCTCCTTGGAGCAACTCCCCAAGAGTTCGACAAGGCCAAGAGGTGTGCCAAATGGTCATGTACTAGTCATCTCCTGCTGTGTAACAAAGCTGCACACTCCCAATGGCATGCAACAGGAAACATTTATTTTTTGCTGACTGCTCTGTGGGTCTGGGACTATGAGTCTGCCTCTGGGGCTAGGCTACCTGGAACCTGTTTTTCTTGCTGTGGAAATTTGAAACTCTACGAAAGGGAGGGCAAAGTGCAGTTCTCTTTAAAGCCTGGGCTGGGAAACTACTAACCATTATATATCACTAGCCAAAGTAAGGTATATGATCAAGCCCACCTTAGTGGGGCAGGAAATTTCCTCCATGCAGATGGAGGGTGGGGTAGGAGGAGATGTGCTGAACAAGAGTCAGATAGACTGCAAAGCACCTCCACACATTTTCATTCTCTGTACACACACATGTAAGATGTACGTTGTCATACTTACTCAGGGTACCTGAATACCTGGCATGTCACCCAGATTCACATAAGAACAGCAACATTTTGGTGTCCAGTCATGGTAAAATCTTCTCTTGGGGTGTCCAAACCTAGAGTCATAAGCAGCAGATGCATGTGTCTTGTAGGCTTATCTAACTTTTTTAAAAATCAATTTTTAAAATTGAAAAAGTTTTGTATCAACACAGTTAAAGTCTCAGAAACACAATTGTGATTAAAAAAAAGAGTTGCAAAAAATACATACAGTAGGATACTAAGTAAATAAATACTAGTTAGATTAATTTTAAGCACATTCAAAACAATCCCATATGTAAGAGAAGTTTAAAAGTGCATGAGAATGGTTAATTATCAAATACTGAATTTGCAGTGAGAGTTACTTCTGGGGAAGGAGGGAGGCCTAGGATGAGCTATCGGTTATATTTGTGATGTTTTACTTTTTAATCTGGGTTGTGGGCATGCGGATGTTTTGTTGTATTATTCTTTTTTGTTTTTGTTCTGTCACTCAGTCGTGTCTGACTCTTTGTGACCCCATGAACTGTAGCATGCCAGTCTTCCTTGTCCTTTACCGTCTCCTGGAGTTTGCTCAAACTCATGCCCATTGAGTCGATGATGCTATCCAACCATCTCATCCTCTATCATCCCCTTCTCCTCCTGCCTTCAATCTTTCCAGCATCAGGGTCTTTTCCAGTGAGTTGGCTCTTCACATCAGATGACCAGGGTATTGGAGCTTCAGCTTCAGCATCAGTCCTTCCGGTGAATATTCAGAGTTGGATTCCTTTAGGATTGACTGGTTTGATCTCCTTGCTGTCCAAAGGACGCGTGAGTCTTTTCCAACACCATGGTTCAAAAGCATCAATTTTTTGGTGCCTGGCCTTCTTAATGGTCCAACTCTCACATCCATACGTGACTACTGAAAAAACCATAGCTTTGAGTATACGGACCTTTGTTGGCAAAGTAATGTCTCTGCTTTTTAATATGCTATCTAGGTTTGTCATAGCTTTTCTTCCAATCAGCAAGTGTCTTTTAATTTCATGGCTGCAGTCACTGTCTGCAGTGATTTTGAAGCCCAAGAAAATAAAGTTTATCACTGTTTCCATTTTTTCCCCCATGTATTTGCCATGAAGTGATGGGACTGGATGTTGTGATCTTCGGTTTTTGAGTGTTGAGTTTTAAGCCAGCTTTTTCACTCTCTTTCACCTTCATCAAGAAGCTCTTTAGTTCCTCTTTGCTTTCTGCTATTAGTGTGGTATAATCTGCATATCTGAGGTTGTTTATATTTCTTCCAGCAGTCTTATTCTACTTTTAGTTTTAATGACTGAAATGTTAATAGAACAAGAACATCATACTTGGGTTAGAAACATCCCAAATACATCAAAGGCTACTGGATGTGAAGTTTCTGGCTCTCTGTTTCTGGGTCCTCAGCCTCTGCCATCAGTGATAATTGCTCTTCCTAGATTCTTCTGTATCCTTTATGAAAAATCCTCCTCCTCCCTTTAAAAATACAAAATGGAAAATACTCTGCTGTGTAATCTCCTCTTAAAAGTTAATTAACTGTTTATCTTAGAGCAGCCGCTCGTGACCTTAGCTGCATATGGGAATCCCCAGGGGACTAAAATGGACAGATACATGGCCCCACCCCCAGACCAATGGTCTCAGAATCTCTAGTGTAGGACCTGAGTATCTGTGAATTTCCCAGGTGCTTCTAACCTACAGCCTGGATTGGGAACTACTGGCTTAGACTGTGACTCTGATTCTGAAAATTAGAACAGAAGGAGGAACTACATATAACCTGGGTGACTTTGGGGACACACGCAACTTCAGGGGAGAGTTTGAGGAATTGTTTGGACTCTTGGAAAGATTTACCAATAATATTCTGAGTCTTGAAAAAGTGTATCAGCTCTGGATAAGAAGTGGCACCTTTCTTAGGGCAACTAGAAGCCCCCTCATTGCTAGTCTTTACCTCGAACTCAGAGATAACTCTTTTCTCCTCCTTTTATACACATATATTTTAATGCAAATTGAGAAACAGTACAACCCCAAAAGAGACAGGATACATACATTTTTATAGATANAGGGCAACTAGAAGCCCCCTCATTGCTAGTCTTTACCTCGAACTCAGAGATAACTCTTTTCTCCTCCTTTTATACACATATATTTTAATGCAAATTGAGAAACAGTACAACCCCAAAAGAGACAGGATACATACATTTTTATAGATATTATCAGGTGGTAATGATGCACCATCTAATAGTCCCATAGAGAAATAAGTATGTGTAATTCCTACATCTTGGCTAGCATTAGGTATTGTCACTTTATTTTATTCCTTACAATCTGATGGGTGAAAGCAATATATACTTGAACATGTATTGGATTAGCACTAAGGTTGGATATCGTTTTATATGATTCTTTGTAGAGACTAGGTTAGTTGGGCTAGAAATTAAATTTATATGAGACGCTGCTACAAGCACACCTCAGAGATATTGTGGGTTGGCTTACTGACCACCACAATAAAGTGAGTATTGCAATAAATCGAGTCACATGAATTTTTCTTTTTTTTGGTTTCCAAGTGCATACGAAAGTTATGTTTACACCATACTATAGTCTATTAGTGTGCAATAGTATTATGCCTAAAAAACAATGTAAATACATTAAATAAGAAATACTTTATTGCTAAAAATGCTAACTATCATCTAAGTGTTCAGTGAGTTGTTAATGTTTTGTAGATAGAGACTCTTTGTTTCAGTGTTGATGGCTGCTAACTGATCAGGGTGGTGGTTGCTGAAGACTGGGATGACTGTTTTAATTTCCTAAGACAAGACAGCAACAGAGTTTGATGTGTCAATTGACTCTTCCTTTCACCAACGATTTCTCTGTAGCATTCAATGCTGTTTGATAGGATTTTACCCACAGTAGAACTGCTTTCAAAATTGAAATTAATCCTCTCAAACCTTGCTGTTGCTTTATCAACTAAGTTGTGATTCTGTAATATTCTTAATCCTTTGTTGTCATTTCAATAATCTTCACTGGGAGTAGATTCCATCTCAAGAAACCACTTTTTTGCTCATCCATAAGAAGCAACTCCTTATCCATTGATGTTTCATCATGAGATTACAGCAATTCAGTCACGTCTTTAGGCTTCACTTCTATTTCTAGTTCTCTTGCTGTTCTCACCACATCTGCAGTTACTTCCTCCACTGATGTCTTGAATGCCTCAAAGTCATCCACAAGGGTTGGAATCAACTTCTTCCAAATCCCTGTTCAGTTCAGTTCAGTTCAGTCGCTCAGTGGTGTCCAACTCTTTGCGACCCCATGAATAGCAGCACGCCAGGCCTCCCTGTCCATCACCAACTCCCGGAGTTCACTCAGACTCACGTCCATCGAGTCAGTGATGCCATCCAGCCATCTCATCCTCTGTCGTCCCCTTCTCCTCCTGCCCCCAATCCCTCCCAGCATCAGAGTCTTTTCCAATGAGTCAATCTTCGCATGAGGTGGCCAAAGTACTGGAGTTTCAGCTTTAGCATCATTCCTTCCAAAGAACACCCAGGGCTGATCTCCTTCAGAATGGACTGGTTGGATCTCCTTGCAGTCCAAGGGACTCTCAAGAGTCTTCTCCAACACCACANATATCTAACTGAAGATTTATAATCATAATACATAATGAACTCAATAATAAAAAGCCAAACAGTCCAAAGTACTTAAAGTAGGCAGAAAATTTGAAAAGAAAGGTATGTGAATAGTCATTATTTCAGTTCAGTCCCTCAGTCGTGTCTGACTCTTTGCGACCCCATGAATCACAGCACGCCAGACCTCCCTGTCCATCACCATCTCCCAGAGTTCACTCAGACTCATGTCCATCAAATCGGTGATGCCATCCAGCCATCTCATCCTCTGTCGTCCCCTTCTCCTCCTGCCCCCAATCCCTCCCAGCATCAGAGTCTTTTCCAATGAGTCAATCTTCGCATGAGGTGGCCAAAGTACTGGAGTTTCAGCTTTAGCATCATTCCTTCCAAAGAACACCCAGGGCTGATCTCCTTCAGAATGGACTGGTTGGATCTCCTTGCAGTCCAAGGGACTCTCAAGAGTTTTCTCCAACACCACAGTTCAAAGGCATCAATTCTTCAGTTAGTATTGATGTTTTGACCACTTTGCTTGAATCACAAATGTTCTTAATGGCATCTAGAATAACCATCCTTTCCAGGAGGTGTTCAATTTATTTTCCCCAGATCCATCAGAGAAGTTATTATCTATGGCAATCATAGTCTTAGGAAATGTATTTTTAAATGATAAGGCTTTTAAAATAATAATAATTTAATTGAATAATAAACCTTTAAATAATAAGCCAAAAGTATTCCTTGATCTATGGGCTACAGAGTGGATGTTTTGTTAAGTATGAAAACAACATCAATCTCATTGCACATCTCCATCAGAACTCTTGAGTGCATTGTCAATGAACAGTAATATTTTGAAAGGAATCTCTTTTTCTAGGTAGTAGGTCTCAACAGTGGGCTTGAAATATTTAATAAACCATACTGCACTCAGATGTGCTGTCATCTAGGCTTTATTGTTCCATTTATAGAGCTCAGAGAGAGTATATTTAGCATAATACTTAAGGACCCTAGGATTTTTGAAATAGTAAATGAGAACTGGCTTCAACTTAAAAGTCACCAGCTGAATTGGCTGCTAAAGAGAGAATCAGCTGGTCCATTCAAGCTTTGAAGTCAGGCATTGACTTCTCTTCTCTAGCTGTGTGCATCCTGGGTGGTATCTTTTTCCAATATAAGGCTGTTTAGTGTAGCCATCTTTGTTAATTAGCTTAGCTAGATCTTCTGGATAACTTAATGTAGCTTCTATGTCAGCACTTGCTGCTTCTCTTGAAATTTTATGTTATAGATGAGAGAGTCATTTCCTAGGCAGGTTGATAAGAAGTCTAGGGCACCCCAGGGGTCTGGAATTCTCAAGGAGGAAGAAAGGACAAACTGTTTTTTTCCCCTTCTACATTCCTTAGGATTATATTACAATAATGTATCCTGCTTGAGAACAGTCTCTGGAAAAAACCTTCTGGCTTATCCTGTTATCTTAAAATGTTAATTATAGGAGTTGGTCTAGTAAGGTCTTTACAACCTCCAGATATTCTTTTGATTCACTGTAATAACTAATTATGAGTTTGAGTGAACTCCGGGAGTTGGTGATGGACAGAGAGGCCTGGCGTGCTGCGATTCATGGGGTTGCAAAAAGTTGGACACGACTGAGTGACTGAACTGAACTGAACTGAATAACTAATTAGAGAGTATATAACTCCATTGCTAACACGAGCGTGGGGGTACTCTTTCTNGAGGCCTGGCGTGCTGCGATTCATGGGGTTGCAAAAAGTTGGACACGACTGAGTGACTGAACTGAACTGAACTGAATAACTAATTAGAGAGTATATAACTCCATTGCTAACACGAGCGTGGGGGTACTCTTTCTGCCCCCTTCTGATGCTTATGTCAGAAGCTTTCTTTATCTCCTTTATACTTTAATAAAACTTTATTACACAAAAGCTCTGAGCATTCAAGCCTTGTCTCTGGGTTGAATTCTTCTCCTCCAGAGTCCAAGAACCCTGGTGTTTTTGCATTGTTCAGCAACAACCTTTCATAGAGAAGACTTCTTATCTTAAACCTCATGGACCAACTTCTGCTAGCTTCAATCTTTTCCCCTGCAGCTTCCTCACCTCTCTCAGCCTCTCAGTTCTTCATAGAATTGAAGGTTGGACTTTGCTCTGGATTAGGCTTTGGCTTAAAAGAATGTTGTGGTTGGTTGATCTTCTATCCGGACCACTAAAGGGCTTTCCAGATGGCGCTAGTGGTAAAGAACCCACCTTCCACTGCAGGAGACGTAAGAGAAGCAGGTTTGATCCTTGGGTCAGGAGGATTCCCTGAAGGATGGCATGGTGACCCACCCCAGTATTCTTGCCGTGGACAGAGGAGACTGGTGGACTATAGTCCATAAGGTTGCAAAGAGTTGGACACGACTGAATTGACTTTATGTACACACCAGACCACTAAAACTTTCCACATCAGCAATAAGACTGTTGTGGTTTCTTATCATCTGCGTGTTCACTAAGTAGGACTTTTTATTTGCTTCAAGAACTTTTCATTTGCATGCACGATTTCATTTGACTGTTTGGTGAAAGAGGCCTAGCTTTCAGCCTGACTCAGCTTTTGGCATGCTTTCCTCACTAAGCTTAATTATTTCTAGGTTTTAAAGTGAGGCTTATGACTCTTCCGTTCACTCTGACACTTAAAGGCCATCGTCAGGTTACTCACTGGCCTGATTTCAGTATTGTTGGGTGTGAGGAGAGGGAGAGAGATGGGAACAGCTCATTGGTAGAGCAATCAGAACACACACTAGATTTATCAATCAAGGTCACTGTCTGATAAGGGTGTGGTTTGTGGTGCCCCAGTTATAATAGTAACATCAAGGGTCATGGATCACAGATCAGCATAACAAATATAGTAACAATGAAAAAATGAGAAATATTTTGAAAATNTGAAGAGTTGACTCATTGGGAAAGACTCTGATGCTGGGAGGGATTGGGGGCAGGAGGAAAATGAGCTGACAGAGGATGAGATGATTGGATGGCATCACTGACTCAATGGACGTGAGTTTGAGTGAACTCCTGGAGATGGACAGGGAGGCCTCGCGTGCTGCGATTCATGGGATCTCAAAGGGTTGGACATGACTAAGCTACTAAACTGAACTGAACTGGCAAGGAGCAAGTGGGAATCATTCCTTTTTTAAACAAAAAATATTTCCTACATTAGATCCAAATTCTTCGTATTTACCTCTCCAAATGGTTTCTTTGCTGGACTTGTGAATGGCTTTTAAGTTTTCAATTATCATATCATTTAGTCAGTTCATAAATATTTCTGAAGGCTGATTTCATATCCTGAATGTTGTTGTAAAAAATGACATTACTATTTCTTGAATAGAATAAATGGTTGTGACTAAACGTTCCATTTCCTCCAGAGGACTTTTTTTTTTTTTTTCATTTTAACCTGGGTGATTAGATATTAGGGAGTGTATTGATACATATTGCTTGAAAGTACACCCGGTCCTCTGTATCCCTGGGTGCTGCACCTGGGGATTCAACCATCCCTTACTTTGGTCCTGTACTGCTCCATTTTACACAAGGNTTTTTTTTTTTTTTTTCATTTTAACCTGGGTGATTAGATATTAGGGAGTGTATTGATACATATTGCTTGAAAGTACACCCGGTCCTCTGTATCCCTGGGTGCTGCACCTGGGGATTCAACCATCCCTTACTTTGGTCCTGTACTGCTCCATTTTACACAAGGGACCTGAGCATCTAGGTTTTGCTATTTGTTGGGAGGTAGCTGGGATGACTGCGGCATGTTTGTGATGAAGGTCCTGTAACTAATTCCTCCCTGCAGAATACCGAGGGACAACTGCAATTGGGTTTCTCAGTAAGAACTATAATTACTTTCAAGATGACTTTCAAAACATTTAAAAAATTTGTAGATTTTATTACTGTCTATTTATGTGTTTTGAAAAGATTGCCCACCTAAAAATATTGAATCCAAGTAGTCATCATATTTAAAATTGACTCTAGAAAAGTCAATCCTTTGAATAATTTTTTTTAAATTAATGTATGGAGGTTTGGTTTTCCCTGGTGGCCCAGATGGTAAAGAATATACCTCCAGTGCACGAGATCCAGGTTCAGTCACTGGGTCAGGAAGATCCCTTGGAGAAGGGAATGGAAACCCACTCCAGTATTCTTGCCTGGAGAATTCCAGGGACAGAGAGCCTGGTGAGGGCTACAGTCCATGAGGTCACAAGGAGTTGGACCCAACTGAGCGACTAACATTTTCACTTATAGAGGTTTACACATTTTAAATTATTCTGACATATTTTATCTCATTTTGTGCCTCCTGAGAAACCTGTATGCAGGTCAAGGAGCAACAGTTAGAACCAGACATGGAACAACAGATTGATTACAATTTGGGAAAAGAGTTTGTCAAGGCTCTATATTGTCACCTAGCTTATTTAACTTTTATGCAGAGTACATCATACAAAATGCTGGACTGAGTGAAGCACAAGATGGAATCAAGATTTCAGGGAGAAACATCAGTAATCTCAGATACACAGATGACACCACCCTATAGCAGAAAGTGAACAGAAACTAAAGAGCCTCATGATGAAAGTGAAAGAAGAAAGTGGAAAAGTAGGCTTAAAACTCAACATTCAAAACACTAAGATCACGGCATGGAGAAACAATGGAAACAGTGACAGACTTTATATTCTTGGCCTCCAAAATCACAGCAGATGTTGGCTGCAGCCATAAAATTAAAAGATGCTTGCTTCTTGGAAGAAAAGCTATGACTAACCTAAATAGCATATTAAAAAGCAGAGATATTACTTTACTGACAAAAATTCATGTAGTCAAAGCTATAGTTTTTCCAGTAGTCATGTATGGATGTGAGAGTTGGACCACAAAGAAAGCTGAGCACCAAAGAATTTATGTTTTTGAACTGTAGTGTTGGAAAAGACTCGTGAGAGTCCCTTGGACTACAAGGAGATCAAACCAGTCAATCCTAAGGCAAATCAGTCCTGAATATTCATTGGAAGGACTGCTGCTGATGCTGAAGCGCTAATACTTTGGCCACCTGATGCAAAGAACTGACTCATTGGAAAAGACCCTGATGCTGGGAAAGATTGAAGAGTGGAGCAGAAGGGGAAAACAGAGGATGAGATGGTTGAATGGCATCACCGACTCTATGGACTTAAGTTTGAGCAAGCTCTGCCAGTAGGTGATGGACAGGGAAGCCTGGCGTGCTGCAGCCCATGGGGTTGCAAAGAGTCAGACACTACTGAGCAACTGAACTGACTGACTGACTGACTGTTCACAATAAGCCTCTGAGGTGGGTAGATTAGGTACCATTTTCCCATTTTATAAGTGAAAAAACTATGGCTCAACAAGGTTAATGGTTCCCTATAAGTTTCACAAGTGGTTAGAAATCTACCTTGAACATGTCTTAGATTTCCAATAAGGCTACAGTGAAAATTCATATGTTACCTAACTAGAGGAAGTCAAAGACATCCAATTTCACTCACACTTCTGACAATTCTTATTGCTACATTGGGAGGCCAAAAAGAGAGAGACCATGTGGAAAAGAACACAAGAGATATACGTTTATTATAAGAGAACCATTGGGAAATTGTGCCATTTAAAGCATAAGCTTGGAAGGGCAGAGTTAGGTCATGCTCTTGACAGCTGAAGGGAGGGGCAGAATGAGGACATAGGTGACTAGGTATGTGATGTCAAGATGACAGGGATCAAAACCCAAGCATCACCCTTTGGTTGGAACCAATCCTTTGTGGTTGTTCAGATAAACTGGAGCAACTGTGGGAAATAGCACTAACACATCTTTCTTTTGTTTTTTATTTTCTCACATTATTACATGTATAAAACAATGACTTCTCATATTAGCAAGTGGGTAGAAAATGAAAGCACAAACCACATCAGAAGGAGCTATTGCTTTCAGCCACCACATCTGTTCAAGTACAACTGGGCATTCCAAAACCTTTTTTGCCTGTTTAATCATGCCACATATTCTCTGTTAGGGAAGAGGTCAGCAGACCACTGTACAAAGCAATGTCTAATTACCTGAGAGCTTAATCCATTTTAATTTTTAGATCGGTGACAACATTATTTATTTAATACTCCTTCAAGTTTATAGTTTAATCTTAGCTAAATCATTTTAAATATAATAATATTGGTTGCTTTGATTCCATTTGATAATACCTTGAGAAAGTAATGTTAAATAGTCTCATACATATACATTCCATGAGAAGAATTTAGAATTTAATTTTTAGAAACAAAGAACCATAAAAATCCTTATTTTATTCAATTATCTTTTCTTTCCTGCCTTCTATTACACTAATCAAGTTTTCTTTATTCCTTTTTATCCCCAGCAGGTAGTAGCTTTATAATCTCTTTCTGGTTTGTTAAAGATTAATCTTAAAATGTAACATGTACATTATCCTCAGCACAGTCTGAGGTTCTTAGAAACTAACTTTCCTCCTAACCAGGAAAGGACTCTTGGAGCACCTTCATTGTTGTTATTTAGTCACTAAGTTGTGTCCAACTCTTTTGCAGCCCCCGGGACTGCAGTCTGCCAGGCTCCTCTATCCATGGCATTTCCCAGGCAAGAATACTATTAATAGAGTGGGTTGCCGTTTCCTTCTCCAGGGGATCCTCCTGACCTGGGGATCAGACCCTAGTCTCCTGTATTGACAAGTGACTTCTTTACCACCTGTCACCAAGGAAGCCCCTACTCTCCTGTTACCTAGCTTCATTTCACGTCATGTTTCTTCCATTCTATATTGTCCTTCTGTGTTCAATTTCCATACTGAAATGCATTTTCAAAAGAGTTTTATTCAGAGTAAATGATAAACTCCCTCATAGTCTTTGTCTCAATATGCCTTTAAATTTGTTGTCTTCTTCGTATAAGTGATATAAAAAAAGATAGAAATGAACTTATTTACAAAACAGAAACCCAGACTTAGAGAACAAAATTGTGGTGGCCAGGGGGAAGGGCAGGGTACAGATTGGGGGTTTGGGATTGAGGTGACAAACTACTGTATTTAAAATGGATAACCAGCAAGGACCCACTGTACAGCAAAGAGAATTCTGCTCAACATTCTGTAATAATCTAAATGGGAAAAGAATTTGAAAAGCAATGNGGGGGGAGGCCCTTACCTCCAGTGCTTACTTGGCATTTTCTTTGGTTGGTTCTGGGTATTAATTGCTGCTGTGATTGTAGTAACTAATGGATTAGCAGAACTACTACTTGGTTTCACTTTGGTAAACTTTGTGTGTGTGTGTTGATTCATTCAACAAATATTTGCTGAATACCTATTATGTGCCAGACCCTATTCTAAGCCCTGGAAACATAGCAGTGATTAGCCCAAATCCCTGCTGTGCTTTAAAACCATTCTTTTCTCCTCAATTCTGTACTTTGACTGGATCCTGCTTTCATTGGAAAGTGGGGCCAAGGGGGTCTGGGAGAGACGGGTCTTTTATCTTCTACAAGTGGGCTGTGATAAAGATGTTTGAGCACCAGACGTGTACCTTTGACCTGGTCCAGTTTTGCCTCTTGATTGATGTCCAGTGAATTTCCACTGAAGATGCAGTGAGAGGGGTGTGGCCACAGGGCTCGGAAAATGTCCAGCCCTGGGTGGTGCTGGCAAGCCTGTCAGCATGAGGGGTTGTCAGCTACTGAGACGGGAAATCCAGGACTCCTCTTAAGACAAGGGGCCTGGTTTCCTCTCAGACTGTGCACATCTGGGCCAGCTGAGACAGTATCTCACTTGTGTATTGGTGAGTAAGTGGTTTGACTAGGTAAAGTTAAGCTTATTTAAAGACTGACATGGATGGGTTTCTCCTGTTGCCAAGGAAAATGTAATAGACCCGTTTCTCTTCTCTCCTGGGATGGGAGGGCCACAGCCTCCACCAAGACTTTTATGGCAGGCAGGTCATCTTCCCTTTCCACACTTAGATAGGAGCACATCTTCCTCATAATTCTGGAAGCCCTAACTCTAACTCTGGATTGCAAACTCAAATGCATGGGATGGCTATGACAGGTAGTGTAAGTAATAAAAATGGCTAACATGTACTGAGTGCTTACTGTATACTTGGCTTTATATGTAATGATATGTTTAGTCCTCACAAAAATTCTGTGAGGTATTCAAAATTTTAATCCTCATTTTATAGACTGGGAGTACGAGGCGCAGAGGGGTTAATAGCTTTGGATTTGAATCTACAGCCAGAACTGTTCACCATAATAAATGGCTCCTACTGCCCACTCAGAGTGATAGAAAGCTTCTACTGTGTGCATGTGGCTTTGTACAGAGTTAACAAGATACGGCAGAAGTTTAATTCAAACTGGTCCCCAGGTGCCTGAGCTCAGCTTCTACCCTACACTGCTTCTCTTGGGTAAATCTGCTTGGAGAAGAACATTACTCACTTCACTAAAGAAGTAGACTTGGGGAATTCCCTGGCAGTCCAGTGGTTGGGACCCTGCACTTTCATTGCAGGGGGCCTGGGTTCGATCCCTAGTTGGGGAATGAAGATCCCACAGGCCTCACAGCCAAAAATAAATAAATTAAAAAAAATAAAGTTACTGCAACCAGTGATCATGGCGGGTGGGGGAGGAGGAAAGACTCACATTTCCTGAAATTCCTTCTCGTCTGTTCCTTCCCCACGTCATCCATTCCTCAGGTTGCCATGGCATCGTGGCTCCCTCTTCTGATGACATCATCAAGCTGGCCGAAGCCAATGCCTGCTGGGCCCCTGAGGACCTGCTCTGCCTGGAGGAGGACACGTTCCTCAGGAGCGTGGAGCTGCTGGGGGCCGTCAGGAGCTTCAGCCTGGCCCAGCTGAGGAAGCTGAAGGAGAAGGCAGTACAGGTGAAGCCCGCATCAGGGAGGAAGCCCTCTCAGAGGGAGATCCAGCCCAGGGTCCCAGCCCTGCTGTGCACAGACCCATCTCATGGAGTTTGCACTTGGGTCATCTTGTTGGAATCTCACTGCGTCTGCTCCGAGCCAGAGCTGTGGTCTGTGAGCCTGAGAGAGTTCCAGCTCCTCCCTCTCAGGGCTCTGTCGAGGATGGGATGAGATGTTTTGGGATCTAAAGGATGCTCTGTAAATCAAATTTTGGGTATACCCTGGTGCCTCTGACTGAGGTGGTTTCCAGGAATCGTGCCTTTTCTTTCTCCACTTGGAGAACCCCACTGCTGCTTGCAGGAGATTTTTTTGGAATCTGTTGCAAAGTCACCTGAGAACAGAGCAGAAAGGAATAAAGAGAGAACTGGAAGTAATTTGCCATCTTTATAAAGGTTCCCTTGAGTGGCTTGTTTCAGCTGTTAAGATTGTCGTGGACTATGTAGTTATGGTTGTGGGGTTAAGACATTAAATTCCTTAAGACGATGTCTGTTTTTCATATGAGTAATCCAAGTTTATTGTAGACAAGTCAGAAAATAATAAAGAAGAAAATCAGTCACTCTTTTACCTGGAGATACCGGGTAGCTCAAGCGGTAAAGAATCTACCTGCAAAGCAAGAGACCCAGGTTCGATCCCTGGGTTGGGAAGATCCCCTGGAGAAGGGCATGGCAACCCACTCCAGTATTCTTGCCTGGAGAATTCCATGGACAGAGGAGCTTGGCAGGATCCAGTCCGTGGGGTTGCAAAGAGTCGGACATGACTGACAGACTACTGCTTTCACTTTCAAGTACTCTTAATATTTTCCTATGTTCACCCGAAGCTTCCCAGACTTCTGTGTATGCATGTAAAATATATTTATATATTTCATACATGTATTTCATATATCTCACATATATATGTTACAAAAAATAGTATCATACTCACTAACTCTTCAATAGCTTCCTCTCCACACTAACAGTGTACAGCACATATTATTCTATATCAGAAATATAAATCTATATCAGCATTTTAAAGATCTACATGATATCCTACTTTATGGTTGGTCTTTATTTATTTAACTAGTTGGTATACTTTTAAACTGTTTATTTTTTTAATGCCTGAATGTACATATTTATACATATTTCTTTGGGCACTTGTCTTATTATTTACTTAGGCTAAATTCTCAGAGATGGAATCAAAGAGTATAAATGTTTTAAAAGCTTTTGATGCATGTAGCCAAATTTCCCTCTAAAAAGCATGTACCAATTTACATTCTTAACATCAACAAGTGAGGGCATCCTTTATCCCATATCTTTCTGATACTATACGTGATCATTCTTTTTACTCGTCATCAATTCGATCAGCCTACTTATTATTCTTTGATGGTTAACGTACATTTCTTTAATATGACTGAGACAATGTTTCTCATATCTTTGTTTCTTCTTTTGTGAATTTCCTATTCATGTTTTTTGTCTGTTTAAAAAAATATAGCCATCATTTTCTTATTGATTTGTTTGAGAACTTTATATATTAAAGAAATTTACCCCATGTCAGTTTCAAATACAGTCAGTAAAAGTGAAAGTGAAAGTTGCTCAGTCATGTCCTACTCTTTGCGACCTGGACTATACGGTCCACGGAACTCTCCAGGCCAGAATACTAGAGTGGGTAGCCTTTCCCTTCTCCAGGGGATCTTCCCCACCCAGGAACTGAACCAGGGTCTCTTGCATTGCAGGTGAATTCTTTACCAACTGAGCTATCAGAGAAACCACAGTCAGTAGGGGTCAGTCTAATCTGGCTTTCTGTTTTTCACCTGAAGGTTTGGGACATGCCTTCTTACTGGAGAGAGTACCATATTGTTTCCCTGGGGCGCATTGCTCTGGCTCTTAATGAGAGTGAGCTGGGGCAGCTGGATCTCAGCTCCATCGACACTGTGGCTTCCCTCAGCCAGCAGACAGAGTGGACCCCAGAGCAGGTAAGTAGACACGCTGGATCTCTTAAATATTCTATTTCTGTCTTAATAGTGTGTATATTTTCCTTTATATCCTAGAGCATACTTACCATCGTCACTATAGCAGCTTTAAAAGTCTTTTCTGCTGGGGACTTCCCTGGTGGTCCAGTGGTTAAGACTTCACTTTCAATGCATGAAATGTGGGTTCAATCCCTGGTCAGGGAACTATGATCCTGTATGCCTAACAGCAAAATAAAACAAAACAAAACATGAAACAAGCAATATTGTAACAAATCAATAAAGACTTAAAAAATAACTGTAAAAAAATGAAAGTCTTTGCCGCTAATTTCATCGTCGTCATTTCTATTTATTTTGGCTGCACTGGATCTTCACTGCTGCTCATGGGCTTTCTCTAGTTGTGGTGAGTGAGGCTACTCTTTCCCGTGGCTTCTCTTGTTGCCGAACATGGGCTCTAAGCTCTTGGACTTAAGTAGTTGGGGTGCAAGGGCTTAGTTGCTTCTAGGCATATGGGGATCTTGTCAGAGCAGGGCTCAAACCCGTGTCTCCTGCATTGGCAGGTAGATTCTCAACCACTGGACAACCAGGGAAGTTCATCATTGTCTTTTTGTTAGCTAATTTCCCCCTAATTATGGTCATATTTTCTTATTTGTAAGTCTAAACACTTTAATGGGCTAATGGGCATTGTGAATTTTACATCTTTGAGCACTCAGTTTAGTTGTTCTCCTTTGAAGAGTACTAGGCTTTGTGCTGGCACA
This sequence comes from Neotragus pygmaeus, assembly GCA_006410875.1. NCBI lineage: Eukaryota > Metazoa > Chordata > Mammalia > Artiodactyla > Bovidae > Neotragus > Neotragus pygmaeus. The sequence goes on from SJYV01030657.1 coordinate 556,105, forward strand.
CACTTCAGTTACTTTTAGATCAGTTTGATGATTTTGATTGCTTCCCTTTGAGCATTATAAGGGTGAATCTGGAGTGAGCTTCCAGTCCCAGCGTTTCTCATGATGTACTCTGCATAGAAGTTAAATAAGCAGGGTGACAATATACAGCCTTGACGTGTTCCTTTTCCTATTTGGAACCAGTCTGTTGTTCCATGTCCAGTTCTAACTGTTTCTTCCTGACCTGCATACANTTTGGTTCAGGAATGTGTACATCATATGCACATCCTAGGAAGAGCCATAGAAAATCAGAAAGTAGGGCTTAGTTTTTAAAAATTATCAGGTAAATGGCAGATTCTATTACAGAGGAAAACAAGTCATACAGAAAAGTCAATATAAATTAGCAGTTATCTGTCTTCAAAATAACCAAGAGAGTTTCCTAATGAAAGAGCAGAACTGAGAACTGAAGCTGGGTTGATTACTTGTTCTCTGTATGTGAAACTTTGAGTCATGTGGAATTACACTTAGCGCTAAGTTAAAAAGTGCCAAGATTAAAGGGCTTCAGAAGCCTGATTCACCACTATAGCCCAACACTCAGGAAGTGCTGGGCATAGAACATATGTTGGGTAAATATTTCTGCAATAAAGTAATTAGTAATAGCATGAAAGAATGAATGGAGGATTTCTCAAGGACATCATTTTTTTTTTAAAGAGTTATGTGTGTATCTTTCTGCTCAGTTTTGAGATCACATAAAGAACTTTGGCAATATATGAAGATTTGATTATGTTTTCATTTTTGTTAATAACTTTCACTAATGGGAGTTTTTCCTTCAACTAATAATGTAACAGTTATATACATACACTGTAGTAAATTGTTCTTTGTACTTAACATCAATAAATCTTCATCAAAACCATTATAGAATTTATTTTTTCTTTTCATATATATAAAAACATAAAGGCTCAGAGGGGTTAAGCATCTTGTTCTATGTTGTACAGCTGTGAGTAGCTAGGGTTTTCTCTGTCTTCCCAAGCCCAAACCCTTTATGATTCTGTAAGCCAATTATGGAACCACATTTTCTCTATTTTGTGTCTTTGAGAAATGTTAATTATAAATGTTTCAAATTATACTAAAGTTTAAAGCAAATCCTCTTTTGTCATTTAAGGGGGTATATTTAAGTGAGAGAGAGATACCAAGCGAAAGGAGAGAACAAGAAATTTCCTTTTTTCTCTTTTCTCCTTTTTTCTTGATTGGTAACTGACTAGCACACAAGGACTACATGAATGTAACTTATTTTTTTTTAGGGGTAAATCACACAGCCTAGCAAGAATGGCCTTACCGTTTATATGCATGATCTCTGATTTCAAATGAGTACCCAACCCTATTCAACATTCTATATTTCCCTTTTATACTCACTATTTTCAGAAATGTCTGCTGCTGCTGCTGCTGCTGCTAAGTTGCTTCAATCGTGTCCAACTCTGTGTGGCCCCAGAGACGGCAGCCCACCAGGTACCCCCGTCCCTGGGACTCTTCAGGCAAGAACACTGGAGTGGGTTGCCATTTCCTTCTCCAATGCATGAAAGTGAAAAGTGAAAGAGAAGTCGCTCAGTCCTGTCCGACTCAGCGACCCCATGAAGTGCAGCCTACCAGGCTGCTCCGTCCATGGGATTTTCCAGGCAAAAGTATGTCTACTGTAAATATTTTCTTACTTTTCTAATTCATTCAGTCTCTGCTAAAGTACCAAGACATTTCCACCTCCAGATAAGCTCATATTATAGAGAGAATATAAAAGTGATCATATGAGTGTTTTCTCTTATTCCACCACTAAATCTGCCAACAATCCTGGATCTGTTTCCATACTAGTTTTCTTGGGATTCGATGAAGGAAGAGCAAGACATTATGACTTTCTGACTTTAAAATTCATGAAAACATTTCTGTGGACCCTTAAAATCATTTGTCCCTTGAGAAGGAATAATAGCCCTCTCCAGTATTCTTGCTTGGGAAACCCCATGGTCAGGGGAGCCTGGCCAACTCCACAGTTCTTCAGGTTGCAAAAAAGTTGGACACAATTTAGTGACTAAATCACCACCACCATAAAACCATTTGTAAGCCACTAAAACTCTTTCTACTCTGCTAAAGAGTAAGTGGACTCTCAGGAAGAGCCTTTCTCACTATCAAATACTAATTCTTCTTAATCACTAGATTGCATACCCTCCCATCTGCTCAAAGAACTTTCTATTTTAGTTTCTTTCCCCTTCTCATTATATTAATCACTTTTTAAAATATTGCATTTTTATCACCACTATGAATATAAGATTTAGTGTCTTCTCGTTTTAAAACAAAGAACAAACAACAGAACATTTGTTCATTATCTTACCCCTGTTGCTAACCTCTGTTTCCACTCCCATCTAGAGATAAGCTTCTCGTAGTTCTGCCTTTCTTTGAGATGAAACAAACATTTTTAGTAATAATTATTTTCTTCTATTTGCTTATAGTAATGCATTATTCTTTTAATTGCTACCCAAGGGACTTTCTAGTATCCTCTAATATAAGTTGAATACAAATGGTGAAGACAGCCATCCTTGCTTTTTCAGTCTTAGAAAGCATGCAATTTTTCACCATTACAAGTGCTGTTAGCTGTAGGATTTTTGGTATATGCCCTTTAACCAAAATCAAAGAAGTTATTTCCATTCCTAGTCTGCTAAGGGTTTTAAACACATTGCTTTTTCCCATTTATTGAGATGATCATATGATTTTCTTCTCTAGACTGTTAATATGGTGAACTGCACTGACTGATTTTCCTTCTATTTTTTTATTGTGATAAAATACATATAAAATTTACTATTTTAATCCCTTTGAGTGTACACTTCGGTGGCATCAATTACGTTCATATTGTTGAGAAACCATCATCACCATCCATTTCCAGAAACATTTTAATCTTCTAAGACTAAAATTCTGTATCCATCCAACAATAACTCCATTTTCCTGTATCCCCAACCCCTGAAAATCACTATCCCATTTTCTGTATCTACGATTTGACTTCTATAAGTACCTCATAAAAGGAAATACTACAATACTCCTCTTTTTGAAACTGGCTTATTTCACTTAGTGTAAGGTTCATCCCTGTTGTAGCATGCTAAAGTTTTTTTTAAGGCTGAATAAGATTTCATTGGTGCTTCCCAGGTGGTGCAGTGGTAAAGAATCTGTCTGCCAATGCAAGAGGTGTGGGTTCCATCGCTGGGTCAAGAAGATTCCCTGGAGGAGGGCATGGCGACCCACTCTAGCATTCTTTCCTGGGAAATCCCATGGACAGACAAGCCTAGCAGACTATAGTCCATGGAGTTGCAAAAGAGTCAGACATTACTCCGTGACTAAACAACAAGATTTCATTGAATATATATGCCACATTTTCCTTATCTATTCATCCATGGATACTTGGGTTGTTTCCACACTATAGCTATTGTGACTAATGATACTACAAATACAGGTATGCAAATACCTCTTTTACACCCGGTTTTCAATTCTTTCAAATGTATACTCCAAAGTGGAATTGCTGGATTTGGCAACCCACTCCAGTATTCTTGTCTGGAGAATCCCAATAGACAGAGGAGCCTGGCAGGCTACAGTCAATTGAATTGCAATGCACAGCACAGCACATGGTGATTCTATTTTTTTGAAACAATGCCATATTATTTTTCATGATGGCTGCATAATTTTCTATCCCACAAGAGTTCCAGTTTCTCCACATCTTCACTTGGTCCTGTCAGATGGTATCTAATTGTAGTTTTGATTTGCACTTCCCTAATGATTAGGCTGTGCAGTGCTGCAGCAGCAAGCAGCTGAGAGGAGATACCCCATGTACAGGGCAAAGGAGAAGCCCTAGCAAGACGGTAGGAGGGGCGAATTCACATTTAGAATCAAACCCCATTTCTGCCAGAGACGCTAAGAGGACTCAAACAAACCTTGTGTGCACCAGGACCCAGGGACCCCACAGAGACTGAGACAGAATTGTGTTTGAACATCTGCTGTGGAGGTATGAGTCAGCAATGGACTGCCACCAGGACAAGGGCTCAGGTTGGAGCAGATTTGGTTATGGCATAAGCCCTCTTGGAGGAGATCTCCATTAACCCCACCACAGAGCTGCCAGAACTTACACAGGACTTGGAAATAGACTCTCGGAGGGCAAAAAAGAACCTTGTGTGCAAGGACCCAGGAGAAAGGAGCAGTGATGCCACAAAAGACTGACCCAGACTTGCCTATGAGTGTCCAGGAGTCTCCAGTGGAGGCATGGGTTGGTGGAGGCCTGTTGCAGGGTTGGGGGAACTGACTGCTGCAGTACATGCTGGGATCTTTTGAAGGATGTTGGCTTTATCTTCATTACTGCAAACATAGTTTGGCCCCAGGTAAATAGCAGGGGTCGGAATGAAAACTGACCTTTTCCAGTCCTGTGGCCACTGCTGAGTTTTCCAAATTTGCTGTCATATTGAGTGCAGAATTTTCACAGCATCATCTTTCAGGATTTGAAACAGCTCAACTGGAATTCCATCACCTCCACTAGCTTTGTTCGTAGTGATGCTTTCTAAGGCCCACTTGACTTCACATTCCAANAGTGAGAGGCAAACGTATTTCAGGGTACATTTCATGAAGGTAACATCTGACTTGAACTCCCAAATAAAAGGATAGATTTTAACAATTGGGAATGTAGAAAGGGCATTTCAGATTGAGGCACTGACTTGAGTAAAGGTGTAAAGGCAGAAAATTACAAGGTTTTATCAGAAAACTGTGAAAACATACACTGAAAAAGTTTGGATCCTAATGCAGAAGAACTTAAATGACCAAACTATCTGAAAGTCATGAATGATGAGGGGAATAAGCCAGCAGACCAGACTCAAGGTACCGGTGTCTTTAATGTTGAAGGATACAAGAACTTCATGGCCTTTATAGATCAGGGGACACACTCAGTAGAAGAGGCACCATTGGGAGGTTGAACCGGATGAGTGGCTAGGATGGTTTGGAATGGGTAATGTGTCCAGAGGAGAAGCGTGAGCAATCAGTCAGGAGGCTGGCTCCATTATCCCCTTGGAACTTGGGGTCTTGATCATCCCTGGATGGTTCATTTCTTGTCCTTTCACATTTTTATAGGCTAAATCCATTCTGCAAGGGTTTCTGGAGGATTCAGGCTATAGGGTCCAGGATCTGAAGAGCTTCCACTTGGTAGGACTTGGTGCAGTCCTGTGTGCCATGAACATCACCGAAATCTCACTTATAAGATGTGTATAAGAGACAGACTGAACTGAACTGAGTGAGCTTTATTCAGTGGTTAATTTATCTCCATCACTAAGATGTGATTCTTCTGAGGACTCCATCCAATGCTCCGTGTAGTTCAAGATCTCTTCTCTAGGGCTGGTGGGAATATGAACTCTTCCCAGCTCTGTGTGAGCTCTGAGAATTGTTCGGCCTCCTGCTTTCTGATGTCTTTTTGATATTTATGTGGACTTGCATTCGTTGCATATGATCAGTGCTCAGCCAGACTTGATAAAACCTGTCTGTAGATGTCTGGACCCCTTCCCCTCTCTGTGCAATTTCTTCCTCTCCAGTACTTCACCTGTCAAATTATAGGATCTCTGGCCTCTCTGGACTTGAATCTCTATATCCTCAATGCAGCCTGATCACTGGGCTTTTTTGGGTTCCCTTTCCTGCTCCATAGCCTGGAACCTGCCTCCAGACAGACAGTAAGGGCAATTGTGAGGTTCACCTGATTTGTTTTCCTTCTTTCAGCATTATAGGCTTGTGCTTCCTATTGTCCAGTGTCTAAATAGAGTCATTTCATTTACTTCTTTAAGTTTATGGTGAGAGGACGATTGCTGTGTCAGTGAATCCTTCATGGGCAAAAGAAGTTCTGCCCAGAATATGTTTCTGTTGGGTAGGAAGTTAATCCACTGTGTTGCTGGACAGGGGTGCCTTAGCTGCTCTGTGTTCACTCGGTTCTCAGGTGGCCCTCCCCTCAGCTGTCATTTTTAGCACTAGGCTTGCGTACCATGTAATTAGCAACCCCAGAAAAAAGCGCTTCTTTCTCATTAATTTTTGAAACAGCCCCAGCATCGACTCCAATCATGTAATTGCCCAGTCCTAAACAATCTGGTCAGATGTAGAATATGTGGGTTGGCCTGACACACATCAGAGAGTAGAATCCATCTCATCAAGACCATCTGAACTGAGAATGGGGAACGCGTGTGTGACAGGCTATGTAATGACGCCCAAAGGTGTCTACTTCCTCATCACTGGAACCCATGAATAGGTTCCCTTACGTGGCAAAAGGAACTTTGCTGATGTGATTAGGTTAAGAATCTTGCAGTGAGAGATTATCCTGGTGGGCCCAACATAATCACAAGGGTCCTTAGTGATGGAGGTGGGGGCAGGAGGGCCCCAGATACAGAGGGCAATGTGACAGTGGAGGCAGGGGGACACACTGAGAGATTTGAAGGTGCAGTGCTGCTGGGTTTGAAAATTGAAGACGGGGCTCTGAGTCAAGGACTTCAGGCAGCCTCCAGAAGCTAAAACAGACAAGGAAATGAATGCAATCTAGAGTCTCAAAAGGAACACATCCTGATGACCCATTTTAGGACTTCAGATCCCCAGAACTATAATAGAATATATCCGTGTCATTTCAGGCCATGGAGTTTGTGATAATCTGTTATAGCAGCAAAAGGAAATGAATACAAGTGGTTCACAAAGGGAAAAGCATGCTGTTATCAAGGGGAGCGTGGATACTAGGCAGGCAAAACCAAAGCATGTCCCCTACTCTCATGAGCTTCTTGCAATCAGGATTGCTGTGTCACATGACTGAGTGGCAACATTCAAATAGAACACGGGGTGAATTGTGCCCTGCTGGAGCTGGGCAACGTGGAGGTCCTGGCCTTAAGGGTGAAGTAAGTTAATACATGTTAAATATGTGAACAATGGGCTTGCTTGCTGGCTCAGACATTAAGAATCCGCCTGCAATGCGGGAGGCCTGGGTTTGATCCTTGGGTTGGGAAGATCTGCTGGAGAAGGGAATGGCTACCCACTCCAGTATTCTGGCCTGGAGAATTCCATGGACAGAGGAGCCTGGTGGGCTACAGTCCATGGAGTCACAAAGAGTTGGACGCAACTGAGCGTCTTTCACTTTCACTGTGAACAATGCCTGGCACCTAGTAGTCAAAAAAATCAGTTGTTTTCATTGTTGTCATCAGTATATCGTCATCATCACACCCCCTCTTTCTGGCAGTTTAACACTTGCCTCGTTTGCAAGATGAGAGGGTTGGCCCTCCCCCTGGCCAGTCTGCAGTTCCTTCCACTCCGACATTCTGTAATCCTGGGGTTCTGTGACTCTAAAACTGGTTTTGTCTGGCTTAAGAAGTGCCACATCACACTTCCAATATTAAAATCATTCTATTTGCAGTCTGGGAGAAAACAGGAAAATATCTCCAACTTAGAAACTACAGTATCTCTTTCCCTTTGTACCAATTTTCAATTCCCATGGATGGCAGTGAGATTTATCAATATGTTTGAAGGGGATATGAAAACCTAACATTTGCATATATCATTTGCAGTCAGTTCCTCAACTTTAGCTCCCAATCAAACCCTTAAATGCATGTTTCTAGATTAATAGTCAGACCTGGCGGAACTGCATTAACAGATAGTTCAGCTTAAAAACCAATATAAAGGAAAAAAACTATTATAGAAGCCAGAGGGATGAACAGAGAGATTGAAATCTTACAGCTATTCACTTTCAGTGGTTAATATTGCCTAAAAGTGTTGGTATTAATTGTCTTGGAATCATTACAGATACACTGGCCCAGTTATTCAAGGAAATATATTTTGGCTTATCATCTTGCAGGCTGAGCTTGCATTTTCCAGGTTCCAGTGGCAAAACAATTTAATATTGCATCTTCCAAGTAATTTTATTTGAATTGTATTTTTGCACTTTCATTTTAAAATGGGCATGCCTGATAGTTGGGGAGCACAGATTGCTATAAGTCAACAAGTGAAACATGATTATGAAGACTTAATAAGAAAAGTTCAAAAGCTAACTTGAATCTCTACCTCTCCTTTGTCACCAAACATCTTCACTGGCTTAGAGTAGAGGCTTTGGAGTCCGACTGCCTGGGTTGTAATCCTAGAACCAGTCATTCAAGTCATCTTCGCATCCTTGGCATTACCTTGGCATCTCGACATAACCTTGGCATAGTTATTTAACCTCTCTGTGCCTCAGTTTCTGCATCTGTGAAATAGAGATAATATTAATATTTACTTCTTAGGGTTGTGGGGATTAGGAGAGATAGTATGTGTAAATGGTCAAAAGAGTGTTGGTATACAGTAAGCATTCAATAAATATTACCTGTTATTATTTGAGATGCACATTTCCGTTCAGTCAAAGACATTTAAATCTAAGCACAGTATTAACTGAAATTCCCTTATAGCACCTGTGAGCTTTGTAATCATTGAGGGTAACTTCATGAAGACATTGACCAATCTGATTTGCAGAAATGTAGGAAATCTCTCTGAAGCCAATCCATCATGTGGTAATTCGATGTCATTTCAAAGGAATGTATATTGCCTATGGCTTCTGTAAATCACTTACTTAGATGTTCATCCATTCATTCATTCAAAAAGTACTTATTATTCAGAATGTACCTTGCTGTGGGCTAGGCATTGTGCCAGGTACTGGGAATATGGTTGTGAACTAGCTGGATAGGGTCTTCATCTTTGGAGATTCTGCTTGGTGATACAGACCAAAAGTTGAGCAATCGAGAGGAAACATTTAACAAATTTTGATAAGGGATAAGCAGAAGATGGACAAGGTTCTCACGGAAATAGTAGGAAGGGAAGCTACCTGGGATGGGAGAATCCAGGAAGTCTTCTCTGAGCAGGTAGCATTTGAACAGACCTGAGAGATAGAAAGGCAACAGCTGCGTTAAAAAGTGGAACCCCATTGCAATGTTTTACCATGTTTGCCAACACTTTTTCTTAACACTAGAGTGATCCATATTGTGTGACAGGATGGACTGACATTAAAGGGAGATGGGAGGATTCACTGTGGCTCTTCCACTTCCACTCAGGAGATGTTCATCCTTGGATGTCCCCTCCCTACCTTTGTCTTGTGAGCTCTGTCCTTCTGTAATCTTTATAATCTGTCTCCATGATCCCTGACAATCCACATTATTGTGCAGCTCATCTTTAGGGGATTGACGGGTCTTCCTCAAGTCCAACATAGGCAGATGAAATTAATCAGGATTCCTCCAGTTACAAGTGACAGAAAACCCAACTCAAAGAGACTGGAGCAAGAATGGAGTTTGTTAGCCCAATAAAAAGTGAATGGGAGATCTACATAGACACATCTTCAAAGAAGACATACACAAGGCCAAGATGCACATGAAAAGATGCCCAACACCACTAATTATTAGAGAAATGCACATCAAAGCTACAATGAGGTATCACCTGACATTGGTCAAAACATCTGCAAACAAGACATGCTGGAGAGGGTGTGGAGAAAAGGGGACTCTCCTACCCTGTTGGTGGAAATGTAAATTGGTGCATTACAGCGAACAGTATGGAGATTCCTTAAAAAATGAAATATGAATTTCCATATGATCCAGAAATCCCACTCCTGGGCATATGTCCAGAGAAAACCAGAATTCAGAGTGACTAATACTCACTTTTCACTAAGGACTTATTAGCACAGGGAACTCTGCTCAATGCTCTGTAAAGACCTATATGGGAAAAGAATCTAAAAAAGAGTGGCCATATGTGTGTGTGTGTGTGTGTGTGTGTGTGTGTATAACTGATTCACTTTGCTGTGCACCTGAAACTAACACAGTATTGTAAATCAACTATACTCCAATACAAATTTTTATTTTATTTTATTTATTTATTTTTTTTAATTTTACTTTACAATACTTTATTGGCTTTGCCATACATCGACATGAATCCACCACAGGTGTACAAAAGCTCCCAATCCTGAATCCCCCTCCCACCTCCCACCCCACAACGTCTCTCTGGATCATCCCCATATACCAGCCCCAAGCATCCTGCATCCTGCATCGAACATAGACTGGTGCCTCGTTTCTTACATAATAGTATATATGCTTCAATGCCATCCTCCCAAATCACCCCGCCCTCTCCTGCTCCCTCAGAGGCCAAAAGTCCGTTCTCTATGTCTGTGTCTCTTTTGTTGTCTCACATACAGGGTCATCCAATGCAAATTTTTAAAAAAGAATGGAGTTTATTGACTCCTATCAAAGAGGATGTCAAGAATGGAATTAAAGTATGGATGGATCCAGGGGCTTCAACCCTGTTGTCAGGACTGTCTCTCACCATTTTTGACCCTGCTTTCTTCTGCGTTGGCTTTGTTCAGAGGCAGTTTCTTTCCATGTGGAGAGTTCTAGCAGATTCAGGTGTTTGTCTTCCAAGGTCCAGTCCAGAGTAAAGAAAGCTCAGCTCTTGTAATTGCTCCAGCCAAAATGCTGGTTGGTTTTGACTGGATCACATGCCCAATCTAGAACCAATCTCTACAGTCAGGCTAAGAGGGATTCTGACTGTCCAGGAACACTCCTGGAACTCAGAATGCAGTTAGCTCCAATTGGGCTACATGAAGTAAGAGTGTGGAAAGGCTGGCTCACCAAGGAAAGTCATGAACAATGACTAGCCACTATGTTAAATTAAGGGGACCCTACGCTACACATCAGCCCCTAAAAGCAAAGCTAATTGGAAAGATTCCTATGTGGTTTTAAATGCCAGAGCATTTAATATTCTACCCTCTGGAGCTGAAGAGTGAGAGGCAAACGTATTTCAGGGTACATTTCATGAAGGTAACATCTGACTTGAACTCCCAAATAAAAGGATAGATTTTAACAATTGGGAATGTAGAAAGGGCATTTCAGATTGAGGCACTGACTTGAGTAAAGGTGTAAAGGCAGAAAATTACAAGGTTTTATCAGAAAACTGTGAAAACATACACTGAAAAAGTTTGGATCCTAATGCAGAAGAACTTAAATGACCAAACTATCTGAAAGTCATGAATGATGAGGGGAATAAGCCAGCAGACCAGACCCAAGGTACCGGTGTCTTTAATGTTGAAGGATACAAGAACTTCATGGCCTTTATAGATCAGGGGACACACTCAGTAGAAGAGGCACCATTGGGAGGTTGAACCGGATGAGTGGCTAGGATGGTCTGGAATGGGTAATGTGTCCAGAGGAGAAGCGTGAGCAATCAGTCAGGAGGCTGGCTCCATTATCCCCTTGGAACTTGGGGTCTTGATCATCCCTGGATGGTTCATTTCTTGTCCTTTCACATTTTTATAGGCTAAATCCATTCTGCAAGGGTTTCTGGAGGATTCAGGCTATAGGGTCCAGGATCTGAAGAGCTTCCACTTGGTAGGACTTGGTGCAGTCCTGTGTGCCATGAACATCACCGAAATCTCACTTATAAAGATCTTGGAATTCAGGTAACCAAAATACTAGTGCACAGAGTGGCCAATGATTGATTTGTTGGTTCATTCATTCATTAATTTATTCATCAAGGTGCTCTCTGCTTCCTGCTGCTTTGCAACCTTTCTGGGATAAAATAGGGAGTGAGATTAGCTGGATCCTTTCTTGGTGCTGAGCCTACCTACCTTTTGCATATCTATTTTGGCTGGAGAATCTCCTAGGCTTACACTATATCCCTTCCTTGTAACCAGGGTGGTGGTGGCCAGAATCGGGACTCTGCTCTGCAGTACCCAGGTCTTGGCAGAGTTTAAGAGGAAGGCGGAAGTTGTATTTGGGGAGCCCACCAAGTGGTCCAGCTTTGTCTTGCAGGAGCTTGGGACCATTGCAGGTAAGAGGCACCTTGAGCATGCCTTTCTCCCCCTTTCCAACCTTAAATCTGGGGACAAAAACAAAGAAAATCCTTGGCCACATATAGTGAACATCCATAGAGTTATGATAGAACCTAGATTTCATGACTTCAAGTTGCAGAAGGTGGGGATCTGCAAGTCTGGTTTTTAAACAAGCTCTCTTGGTAATTCTGTGTAGCTAAAGTGGTTTAGAATGTTATTTAATTGGCTCCAAAATAGATTTATACACAATTTAAAATTTGTGTAAAGTGAAGCTCCTTCTGGGCATAAATTTCCTTGTAGGAGACCAATCAGGGCTAATGTGACCCACATATTTTTTTCCTGAGTTGATTAAGGAACCTAATTCCCCAGTGTGACTTTCAGGGCCTTTTGTAAGGAATGATGTTTGCCTAGAACATGCAGATCTGTACATTACACAGTGCCATTAATAAAACAAACGGAGTTCTGATGGCTTGAATTAAACCCTCTGATTCCTTTTTCTCCCCAGCTGGATTAACTAAGGAAGAGCTCCAAATGCTTGATAAGGATTTGATGCCATATTTCCAGCCATCAGCAATCAAATGCCTTCCTGATGAGATATTCAAAGTAAGTACTCAGTTCCTCAAGGAGAATGGGAGCTGACCCCATTTCAAATCACACAGGGAAGCAGATGGTGGGTGTTGGATTCTAGGGACCCGCAACCTGCTTCTGCTAATAGGGCCAGAGGAGAGCTATGTGCCAGCAATGGATGGATCACAACATAATTTTAGCTGTTTTTGTTTTTAAAGTTTTTTCTTCAGTTTTTAATTTATCTTTTAATTGTGTCTATTTTTATGGTTTCCTTCTCTTCACAGCCACTGGCACTAATTTTCTATTTATGATGGTATGACAGGTGTATATTCCCTTATCCTAAATCCTTGGGATATTTCAGAATTTGGAATTTTCCAGAGTTCAGAAAGATCACTCTGTGAATCTACAGTATTGTAACTGAACACCTTCAGCAGCATCTGGGGAAGCACCTTGTAAGCAAGTACATTAATATTTCTGTGAGGAAATCTGTGACAAATCACACTAATTGGAATAAATAGAGACTATAAATGGTTTCACATCAATTCAGGTCAGATTTTGCTGGCAAATGAGTTTGTCTTAAACTTTGGAAAAGGCTTACGGGTTTCAGACTTTTTTTGGACTTCAGAATTGTAGATGAGGGATGACATTTCCACTAACATTTCCTTTTAAAATAAATTTAAGTGAAACATTTAAATTGATTTAAATAAAAGTATTAAGAAAGCCACAATAGGATAGGTGGTAAACAGCTATGGAAAAAATTGAGAGGGTTGAAGTGGATCTACTGAGGATAGGGAAGCAGATGGATAAGATCAGGAGAGGGTTTGGTGGGGGAGTCTGCTCTGATGAAGAGCGACTCTGGTGTTCTTCTTTGCTGGGTAACTTGGAAACATATTCTGTCCACCAAAACTGGATAAGGCACACCACGCTAGACAAGGTCCCATGATGCCATGTCATTGGTTCTTTTTAAGACAAGAGAACAGAGCTTGAACCACTTCAGGACCAAGAACAGTTCCCAGCACAGACCAAGTGTGAGCGCTGTTTGAAAAGTGAAAGTCTCTCAGTCCTCTCTGGCTCTTTGCTACCCCGTGGACTATACAGTCCATGGAATTCTCCAGGCCAGAACAGTGGAGTGGGTAGCCATTCCTTTCTCCAGGGGATCTTCCCAACCCAGGGATTGAACCCAGGTCTCACACTGCAGGTGGATTCTCTACCGTCTGAGCCTCCAGGGAAGCCCAAGAATACTGGAGTGGGTAGCCTACATCCCATCTCCAGAAGATCTTCCTGACCCAGTAATCAAACTGGGGTCTCCTGCCCTACAGGTGGATTCTTTACCAGCTGAGCTACCAGGAAAGCTGTTTAGGGGAAATAAACAAGTAGCTATCCTTAAAGCCCATTCTCTTCTGGGGGCTCTGCCTGGGGTAGGCAGCTTGGTCCTTGAAGTTGGCATGTTGCTGAGCATGCTCTCCTAGTCTTGTTTGGAATGTATTTTGCAGCTTACCTTTTCTGGAAATTCCTAGCAGCCACTTACATTGTGATAGACTTCAGCCTAGCTGCTAGGGTGTAGGTACCAAACTAGGTTTACGTGGCATGTACTGGTGAAGGCATATAATGCAGTGCCTTCAGGGGCTTGAAAAAGTAACAAAAGAATGTAGTGGCCTGGGTAGGGACTAAGGTGAACTGGAGAGCCAGTCTAAAGCTGGGAAAGCTGCTTCTCATCTCAGGCACAGGATGCGATGCAGTGTGACAGTGTGGGCCTAGCATTGGTGCCAGATCTTCCTTTTTTTTTTTTTTTTTTAAGAATCCTGAAGTCTCATTTTCATGTGACATCTTCTGATAATTAAATGTTGGAACTGCTTTGAATTTATTTTTTAAAACAGTTTACAAGGCCTAGGGTTGCAAGCAGCAACATTGGAAAAATAGATAATTTTTATAATGCAGACTCTGTGTTAATGGTAGATGTAAGGTACAAGCCAAAACTGCATGTCTGCTCTGTGTGTGTGTGTTTGGTGAGAGGGAAGAGGTGATGCTGAATTTTGCAGGACAGGTTAGCTAGGTGAAAGGGAGGAACAGTGTTCCAGGCAGAAGGACATATTGCCTCCCGGGGGTTACACGTATGACTGTCCAATCTCCAGGAGTGAAGTGTGCCAGCAAGGAGTGGGGGATGGGTGCTGGAGAGGTGGGCAGGACTCAGAGCTTGAAGGCCTTATTAACTATGTAAAGAGCTTGAACTGCATCCTGGAGAGGGGGCAGAAAGTGTTCTAAGCAGGGGAATGACATGATTCCAGGGAAGCACCAATCTGGACAAGAAAGAATAATGTGAAGGAGCAAAGACAGGGTGAGAGAGGAGAACCCCCTTTCTCAGAATCTTTGAGGCCCTTAGAAAATGAGCAGGATTACTTTAGAGGCACCTGACATCCCATCTCATTTCACACCCACTGGAACTAATCACCGAGTCCTCTAAGCCAGAAGTGATTGCAGAACACATCTTGTTCAGGGCCCTTGAGCAGAATTCCCACTGCTGTGTGTCTATGGCACACATCACTAATAGATTACTGCACTTACCCTTTGTAGAACCCTTACCGGACTCACCTGCGATGAGCTGAGAATCTACATGGGAGATAAGTTCTCTGTGCGATCCCACATCTAGTCCCAAAGCACAGAGAGGCTGTGAAACTTGCCCAAGGTCACACAGCTAGGGTGTGGCAGAGCTGGGACACAGATTAAAAAGTGCCCTTCAGATGTGTGTTTTCTCTACCACATCAGAGTTTCTCCGGTGAGGGACTTGAAGCGTTGTGGCCAGGGTAACTTGCACTGCATTGAACACCATTAAGTCGCCTTATCCACTATCTTTTACTTGATTACTTCAAGGAGGAAATCTCAATTTGGAGCTATATATATATACATTTAAAAGAGGCCCCAGGATCAGACATTGTTGGCCAACAGATCTAGCTAGAGTTGTTTTGCTGCTTCTGGCATATTTTACACGAGAAATTATTGCAATGTCATCCTAAGTTT
>SJYV01030657.1:574598-650891 GCA_006410875.1 Neotragus pygmaeus
AGCTTAAGGTGGCAAGTTTTTTTTGGTGGAGGAGTTCCCAACCTCCACCTTCTGCAACTCCCCCAGCTGTTTGCAGAGATCGTGGTCACTGGCATGTGGGTCAGTGTGCTGGCTATGGCTCTGATCGGTCAGGATCTGTGGTGTACTGGTTATTAATTCAGGTAGATATTGTGGAGGCTGGCGGGTCTTCAGAAGTCATGTGTGGTTATTACAGAAAATTAAAAGACTGGGGTGTGGAGGGTGTGGTCCTGTGGATATTACTTGGGGTCTGATCTGATTTTCTTTCATCCTGGTGGGGAAGTGGTCGCTGGTGCTGCTTCTGGAGCCCAGATCATTTATCTCGTTACAAACTCCAGCCCCAGTTTAGCTGGGCGGGACTGGCTGCTTCGAGCAGGATGCTGGGTGAGAATGTGTCTGCCCAGATTCCCATCAGAGAGGCCTTGGACCTTGCTCAGTAATCCCACTTTCTTCCAGCCTTGAATTATCCTGGGCAACCACAACTTCCTATGAGTCAGACTTCATGCTGCCAACGCCAAGTAGCTTTGCGTCTCACTTTCGCTTCTGATCATTTGTTTTGGGGTTAGTTTCTGGGTTGTTCCTGCCATCGTGGATGACAGTAATGGCTCCTGTTCTGCAGGTCCAGTCTGCATCAGGCGCCGCTCTGAGGTCTTTACCTGTGTCATTAGCTCATGTCATCACCATCATGACCCCGCCAGGTGGATGCTGTTGGTTCCCATTTTCCAGATGAGGCGACTGAAGCTGAGAAAGATGAGGGAACTCTTGTCTAAGTCCTCTCAGATAGCGAGGATTTGGATTCTGAATTTTTGTCTCTCCCTCTGCTGCCTCCTGGATGGATATTCTTGAACTTCCCTAATGAGTTAGATCAGAGAGAGGTTCTGTAGATCCCTTCCCCTCCTCCTCTGGCGGGAGGCCAGCTTGCCTCACAGCTCATATAATTGGTGATTGCCTCAGGCAGGAAGACAAATCCAGCTTATGCCCTGCAGGACCCCCGGGGTCTCAGGTTGAAGCGTGCAGCCTTCTGCACGCAGAAAAGCAGCAGTCACATCACAGGTCCAGCTCCCACTCACCTTTTCAATGTCAGCGGTGCTGTTGGGTTCGCAGCCTCCACCTTCTGCAACTCCCCCCAGCTGTTTGCAGAGATCACGCTCCCTGGCGTGTGGGTCACAGTGTGCAGGTTGTGGCTCTGATCGGTCTGGGCCTGTGCCATACAGTTATTCAAATTTTTGAACATTGCTCGGCTAGATCCTTTTACAGATCCCCTACCATCAAGCTTGATGGGGGCTGGGAGTCTTCCTGCACCTTCAGTCTGTCATCCAGTGGGACTTAGATTTAAGCTATTCCCTCTAGTCCTGGTACCCAGGGGTTCAGCCACAGCGGCTAGGATGGGCTCCACTGCCAATGAACGGTGGCTGTGAGTTGGTGCGTGTGTGAACATGTGTGAGTGTGTGTTTACCTGGCTTTACTGAAGAAATGCTATCATGGAAGAGGTAGTAAACAACTTAATATTAAATATTAGGTATTTTCTTTGTCCTTAAAACTTCTTTGTCTATCCTTGCCTCCTTTAAACACATCCATATTGCCTCCCTATAAAGCATATATGTAATAAACAGGGAGGCCTGGCAGAACTCCAGCCCACACGGTGTCTCAGTGGCACGACTTCAAAGTGCAAATCTTGAAACCTTCTTAAAGTGAGTGTCCTTGGTATAAATCCATCCAGGATGTCCAGCGATTCCTGGGATTCTCAACCACTGCAGGAGGGTCGTTGTCCACTTCTTTGCCTTTTCTGCCCCAGGAACTGATTATGTCAGAAAGGGACATAAACGTTGGCAACTCACCGGCGGGTGAAGACCTTATTTGCTTTCACCTTCATCCTGACCTTTTATGAGCCCAACAAAACGCCTGCTGATGAAATGTGGGGGAAGGGGCTGTCCTTTCCCAGGAGAACTCTGGCCCTGAGAAGTTCCTTCTAGCCTCCGAGACCCTCCGGAACACCCCTGTGTTGGGGGCAACTAGACAGTGGTTCCCAGCTCTTCTGCTCACTCCCTTAATTAGGATGGAACAGCCAAGCTCTCGCCATGTGGCTTCATTGTGCATCTCGGTGGGTGGAGTCTGCTTCCCCACCTGCTAACTTTGGCTTTGGCCGCTGAGCAGACAGGACACCATCCCTCCAGCAGAAGTCTTACACGTGCTTGTGTGATTTGACCTCTTGGTAATTATTTCCGCGTGTGAGGAGACTGTGGGTGAGGAGGCGTGGAGCAGACCTGAGCCCAGGGCACAGCCCGGAGCTAAGCTGAGATCAGCAGGACCCAGCTGAGCTCAGACAAGCCCAGGAGAGCCACAGCCAGCCTGTATACTCATACATGAGAAGTATGCATTTGTTAAGGGAAGCCATTGAGATTTAGGGTTATTTGTTGCTGTAGCCAAAGCTGACTTGTACTCCATGACTTCCGCATGCCTCCCTGGCATGGGCTGGTCACCTGCTGGGGATAGGAAGGTGGTGCACTCTGTTCCTTTCATCACATTCCCATCATTTGCCCTGTAGATTGTGCCCATTAGGGAAACTCCTTGTCTAATGCTGTGCTTCTTGATACAACACCGTGGCCCCTAACTGCCGCTTACTTCCTGTTTGCAAGACCAGGGGCTGTAGAAATCAGGTTAACTGCTCCTCTGGGGTCAGAGCTTCTGCCCATAACATGGCTGTTCCATCTGCTCTGCCATGGCAAGCCTTCATATCTAATGGCTCATCAAACTATCTCACCTAGAGCACTCACCCATCCAACATCATTGCCTCCATCTCTGCAGCTTAGCTCTATCCCCTGGTACCATCAAGGCTCTGTTAGCTGGAGTTTCCCAGAGGGATTTTCAGCTCAGGTAATAGCACATGGAACAGGTGCACTGGCCCATCCTCGGGGGGAGCATCCCAGCTGGAGAAGCCATCTGGCTCTCCTCCAGGTGTGTGTCATCTCCACTCACACTGGAAGCTGGAAGCCCCACTGAAGTGGCTGAGGTCCACAAGTCTGACCTTGAGCTACTCTCCCTTGGGGGTCTGCTGCATCCGTCTTCTTCTGTTCCTTGCCAGGTCAGGCCCACTGAGACCCCACTCTCTTCCATGATATCTTGGGTCAGGGATCCTGAGACTGATGGGCAGGCTGGTGGTTTTCCACTAGTGTCCAGTCAGCTTCAGGACCTCTCACACCAGGAAGGATTTGGAATTGGAGGAATGGACATGACCAGCGTGTAACCCCACTGGAATGTAAGTTCCTGTGGGCAGAAACCCTGACGGTCTTGTTCAGTGACGTGTTCTTCCTGCTCAGCAGTCCCCAGTGAGCTGGGTCATGGTTGGCGTTCACTGCATATTTGTTGAATATGTAAATGAAACTACTTTCCCCCCTCACATCAGACTGAACTCAGTAGGACCTCAGGTCAGGCAAGTGTTGGTAAACTTCAGCTCCAAGGGAGCTGGGGAGATGTGATAAGAAAATACTAATTGAACAAAAAAGCATATTGAGAACTCACTTTTGGCCAGCCCCTATGCTGGTCACGATGGAGGCAGAACACACCCAGCCCTGTCCTCATGCAGGCGACGTTGTGCTGGGAGCTAGAGGAGGTACATGATGGACACACGCAGACAGTGATCAGATGGTGATCAATACAATGGAGAAAAGTCACTCCAGAGGTGGTGGGGGTGAGGACAGAGAACAAGCTTCAGGTAAAAATCAAGTGGGCATGGAAAAGATAGTAATTGAGCAGAGACTGGAAGGCGATATGGGGCGGCATGTGTATGCCTAAACCTATACCTGTATTTCCATCTACATTCACATCGGCATCCACATCTACATCGATGTCGTCATCTCTATCTCTATCCAGTCCAGGTAGCAAGGAGGAGCAAATGTGAAGTCCCAGAGGCAGGACTGAAGCACCAGGTGTCTGAGGACCAGCAAGTGGCATGGTGGGTGGGGAGAGGCAGGCGATGAGGCTGGAGAAATGACAGGCCAGATCAGGCAAGGCCTCGGGGGCATCACTGGGCTTAATCTCCTGGCTCTGAATGAACAGAAAGTGAAAGGAGGTGGACCCCATGGGATCTTTGCCCTCTTGCCGTGACATAAGGGGAATTTCGAAAAAGTGGCTGTGGCTCCAGAGCCCCTGTAGGTTCTGTCTTGCCTCCTCTACGTATTGTCAGGCTCCCTGTAGTTCTCATCCTGTTGCTTCCTTGTAAAGGAGTCTTTGCATCAGTTCAGTTTGGTGAGCGTTATCTTAATCTTAGAAGATTTAACTCAGGACTTTGTTTCCAGGCCCCTTGCTGTGTCCTCGGTGTGGGGAGAGACCTGACCCTTCCCTCCCGCCCCATGCTGATGACCCCTGAGAGCACACCTCCTCCCCACACAGCCAAGCAAGCGGCCAGCCGCAGGAGTCTCTCCGCATCACTGTAGGTGATGTATCAGGACCCTCTTGACTTATACCCCTTCTGAGAGCTGGGAAAGGTTCTAGATTCAGGCCTGGCTGGATCCAGGAGCTGTGACAACATCCCCAGGAGTGGGCTTCCCTCTTGCTATCTTCTGACTCTGCCTTTAAGCCTGGCTTCTTTCCTAGGCAGGCTCTCTTTTCATGGTGGCCACCATCAGCATTAGACTCATAGCCTAACATGTTAGCATTATTGAGAGAGACAGAGAGACCTTGGTCTTTCCTGATCACGCCAGTGGAAGTCTCTGGATTCACTTTGATTGAGCCTGCCTGAGGCAGGTGGCATTGCTGAGCTGACCCCTATGGCTGAGATGGTGA
Source organism: Neotragus pygmaeus (assembly GCA_006410875.1). NCBI lineage: Eukaryota > Metazoa > Chordata > Mammalia > Artiodactyla > Bovidae > Neotragus > Neotragus pygmaeus. Next base: position 579,399 of record SJYV01030657.1, read on the forward strand.
AGTATACCAATTGGCCAAGGCTAGGTCAGGAGGTGACCCCAAATCCTACCCCAGATCACAGTGACCAAACAGCAAAGGGCTGATTCCAGGAGAGTTCAGTTACCAAACCGTGGCAGGCAGAATTCTAAGGTGGCACTAAACTCCCTGGAGAGCACGCCCCATGCAACCTCCTCCCGCTATGTGCAGGTGTGCGTGTGGGTGGATATCATTCCCATGATTGGTATGCTGATTGGCTGACTTTGAGTTCCTAAAAAAGAGGTCATCTGGGTGGACCTGACTTGATCAGACACGCCCTTGAAAGGAACCAGGCCCTTCCTGATGACAGAGCTGTTCAGAATGTGAGAACCTGTGGGGAGTCCACAAGGCAAGGGCCCAGGGTGCACTTAGGAAGGCGAGAGAGGCCCTGGCTGATGACCAGCCGGAAAACAGAGACCTCAGTCGCACGATCAGAAGGAACAAAGTCTGCGAAAACCAGCTATTCTGGAGGAGGACCTCAGCCCCAGACAAGACCCCAGCCCCAGCCGCACCATGATTTCAGCCCAGTGAGATTCTGAGCAAAGAATTCAGCTGCGCCTTCTGACCTATAGAACTGCAAGACAATAAATGTGTGTCATTTAAGCCACTCCATTTCTGTCCATTTGTTCTATAGCAATGGAACACCAAGACACAGAATAAGAGGAAATGAATGCAGGGGAGGCAAAGTGACTGAGGTGTCCGAGGAGCTGAAAGCCGAGTTGTCAGCTCTGGTTGAAATAGACCAGCTCTGGAATTTAAGCTTAGCCTGGAAACATATCCTTGAGCATGAACACCCCCGACCACCCTACCCCCGCCATTCTACCTCTTTTGCTTCTTGGCAAGAGGGAGGCCTGGTATGTTTATTTATTTTCTGCATTTGTCATTGATAGTGATTGAGCATTATTTGGGCTTCCCTGGTGGCTCAGCTGGTAAAGAATCCTGCTGCAATGAGGGAGACCNTCTACCTCTTTTGCTTCTTGGCAAGAGGGAGGCCTGGTATGTTTATTTATTTTCTGCATTTGTCATTGATAGTGATTGAGCATTATTTGGGCTTCCCTGGTGGCTCAGCTGGTAAAGAATCCTGCTGCAATGAGGGAGACCTGGGTTTGATCCCTGGGCTGGGAAGATCCCCTGGAGAAGGGAAAGACTACCCACTCCAGTATTCTGGTCTGGAGAATTCCATGGCTTGTATGAGTCCATGGCGTTGCAAAGAGTCAGACACGACTGAGCGACTTTCACTTAGCATCATTTCCTCCTTTTCCACAATACTATGAATTTCCTTTGAGAACATGCCTCTAGGACTTTCACTTATGTGGATTAGGTGGGATCAATACCTCCTTCACTTCCAGTGGGGTGGGTTCTGATGCACTGAAATCAGTAAGCATATCCCATTCCCCAGGTCACAGTAATTGATTCAGGGATGGGCCAATGAGAGCCAGGTCTGGGATTTTTATTCAGTTCTTAGAAGAGAGAGGGAGAAGAAGAGGGAGAAAGCAAGGGGGATGTTCTTTTGTTCTGGACTCAAGCTGTTCAGCCATCTTGAAATTGTGAGAAGAGAGGTTGTATGAAGGAATGGAATTGAGAAACGGCATAAGGATGGAGTTAAGAGAGGATGTGAGAAACAACAAACAAAAACTTTTTTTAAAAAAAGAGAGAGTGATGATGTAAGAAAACCCAGGTTCTGGTAGAAGTTTCTGGAGCCTGGATCAAACCATACCTGCACATCCGTCTTTGGACCATTCAGTTACAAGAACAAAACTGGGTTNGTGAATGTGAAATTTTAGACAGGTTAGCCAAGAAAGACACTGCTGAGAAGGTGACATTTGAATAGAAACTGGAAGGAGGTGAGGGGTGCCAGGCACCTGGGGTAGCCTGCAGTCACGCTGGGGCAAACAGTGGCGGGCAAAGCGTAGCAGGCAGAGAGAACTGCATGCTTCCAATTGGTTTGAATAGCTTCTTTGTTCTTCCTTTTTCTTGATTTCCAAATGTCAGCAAATTGTTTTTTCATTATGGGTGTAGCAGATCACAAGATGTCATTTCCTCTATAACAAATTGTTTATGGGTATCCTGGCTTCACAGGGCCCCTAACAGCTTTGTTTTACTCTGAATTTGGCTCAGATGCACCTGAGTGTCTGTTGGGTTTATTGGGGCCCTGTTTTTGAAAACTATTCTTTACATAGATGACAAAGTAATGATTTAATGTTCAAGGCTTTTGCCTTGAGCTCTGGTCTTGTTCTGGAGGTGACACTCATCTGAGGTGGGAGATTTGGTCCTCTCGCCCTTCGGGACCTTACTTGTTGGGAATTTGGCCTCAGGTGGCTGAGTCATATCCCGCTGACTCCAAATACCAGTCTGGATCTGCTTGTCCAATGGGGCAGTGCCTCCTGTCCCCCGAGGGCAGCCAGTATCACCTCCTGCTTTTCTTCCTCCTGATTTAGCATCATGCACGGCACAAATTCTGGGTACAGCAGAGGGGTTTTTAGTTCTCCCATGCAGCCTGGGTTTGCTGGCACAGCCTGCTCTTAGCAAGTCTGATTTTCTAACTGGCATCCAGCTGCATCTTGTAGGATTTCCTGTAAAGGCCTCCCTGGTCTTCACACAGGGGGGCTTTTCTCTTTGTTTGTATAGTCCACGACTGTCTCCATCATCAAACACCCACACCAGTCTTGTCAAGTACTGGGCTATAGCAGTGAAAGAAGGGAGCTTAAGATGCAAGGCTGCTCACTGGATCCCTGGGAACATGATATTATGGTTCTTCACTCCCCGCTGCTCCCCAAGGACTGACACTCTTACCGCATCCAGAAGCAGGCTCAAAGCCCTGCTCTTGGTGCCTGTACTACACTTACCACGAAGGCCTCCAGTTCAGTCGCGGCTTTATTTTAAAAGCTGCTTTGTGTTTCTCCATGTTGGTTGGAATACTGGCTGTGGAGAGCCTTCTGATGTCTGCTCCTTCCCAGGAGAATTGCTTTGACTTCTGCACTTTTCAGAAGCTCAGAACAAGCTGCCCGGTGTTTTGTTTGGATATTTTTCTGCTCATACCTCCAGATCCGCCTTCTACTCTTATCAGTTCCCCTCTGTCCCAGACCCTGGGTGGGCTCCACTGTCTCTGGTTTCCAGCTGGGTTGGGCAGTGGGGCGTGGCAGACGACTGGAGGGTTCTGACTCCCATTCTGTCAGCCTGAGGGTCCAGTCCTCCTTGAAGGCCATGGTTCCTTCTGGGGATTCTTTCTTACAGCTGCAGCTCTCTCTGGATTCCAGAAGCCTCTTTCTCCATTTCCCCTTTAGCCTGGGGGTAAGGGCTTGCCACTGTTGACAATTCCAGGGTAATTTACATCCCGTATTTTCTCTTAACCCTGCCTGCATCTCTGCAACCTTCCCTTCATTGAACTCTCTTCAAATACCCCATTGCAGTGTGCCATGCCTTTCCTTCCAGGACCAGACTGATCCGTTTAGAACATCCAGTGTCAAAAAATGCACTCTCCAAAGCCTACAAAGTGAGTCCCAAAGAAGTTTCTCCAATGCCCCTCTGATTGGGGTGGCTGTTGACCTCCAGTAGGGATGAATCAGGTCAGTTAATGCCGCCCTACTTTATCTGATCAAATTTGTCACTGACGTCATGAAGATGCATCCTCCTTACATTTGACTCAAGAACTGCTAGCTGGGCACTGCACCTGTTGTTAATGACCCTGAATACAATTCTCAAATTAATCTGTGGTCAGCCGAGTCTATCTAGCCTGTGAGGAGCACTCCCAATTTCATGACCAGGGAAAAAACCAAAGCCCTATCTGGGTTTCTGTGGATTCCTGGTGAAGGAATGCCTCTGGGGTCCTCCTAAAAAGACTAAAATGTGCTCAGTGGTGTCCGATTCTTTGAGACCCCATGGACTGTAGCCCACCAGGCTCCTCTTCCATGGGATTTCCCAGCAAGAATATCAGAGTGGGTTGTCATTTCCTCCTCCAAGGGATCTTTCTGACCCAGGGATTGAACCTGTGTCTCCTGCATTGGCAAGCGGATTCTTTAAGACTGGCACCACCTATGAAGCCCAGGATCCTCCTACGTGTATACTATTGATGCATTCATTGCCTCGGGTGTGAAACATCTCAAATAACCCATTCACATAAGGCGCTAGTGGGTAATTGTGGTGGGTGGCTTCACATCTCTGTATAATCTCCTTCCCTGAGTGTGGGTTGGGTCCACTGACTTGTTTTAATCAGTAGAATGTAGCGATATGTTGCCCTTGAGATAAAGTTACAGAAAACTGGGACTTCCTTCTTTCTGACATGCTCCCTCTTGCTCACTCTGATAAATCAAGCCACCACGTTGTAAGCTGCCCTAGGGAGAGGACCTCATGGTAGGGATCTGAGGGCAGCCTCTGCCAACAGCTCACGAGGAATTGAATTCTGCCAACAAGCGTGTGAGTGAGTTCCCTAGTCTAGCCATAGGATAAAACCTGGCTGAGACCTTTATTGCAACATGTGAGAGACCCTGAAGCAGAGGACCCCATTAATCCAGGTTCAAATTCCTGACCCACATAAACTGTGAGATAGTAAATATGTGTTGTCTTAAGCTGTTGAGTTTTGGGCTGATTTGTTACACGGTGATATACATCTAACACAGTTGCTGTTCAGTTGCTCGGTTGTGTCTGACTCTTTGAGACACCATGAACTGTAGCACACCAGGCTTTCCTGTCCTTTGCTATCTCCTGGAGTTTGCAGAAACCATGTTTACTGAGTCAGTGATACTATCTAATCATCTCATCCTCTGCCACCTTCTTCTCCTTTTGCCTTTAATCTTTGCCAGCATCAGGGTCTTTTCTAATGAGTCAGCTCTTCGCATCAGGTGGCCGAAGTATTGAAGCCTCAGCTTCAGCATCAGTCCTTCCAATGAATATTCAGGGTTGATTTCCTTTAGGATTGACTGGTTTGATCTCTTTGCAGTCCAAGGGCCTCTCAAAAGTCTTCTCCAGCATCTAACGCAATAATCTAATCTCAACATCTAGCACAGTAAACGACTNCCTTCCAATGAATATTCAGGGTTGATTTCCTTTAGGATTGACTGGTTTGATCTCTTTGCAGTCCAAGGGCCTCTCAAAAGTCTTCTCCAGCATCTAACGCAATAATCTAATCTCAACATCTAGCACAGTAAACGACTGATGATTTCAGTGGGGAGGCCAAAGTGGGACTTGGATTGCACAAACAAATAATGGAGCAGCCCAGCAGGCATTTTTCTGCATCCTCAGCCCCCTCTGTACTGAGGCATCCTCTGTCTTGCTCTCCCTTGATATCACTCTTCAGCTTGGCAGTGCTTAGCTTCATTGACTTCAGGTTTTCAATTCTTTCTCTATTTTGCAGAGAATTTTAATGCTTACTAACTTCTACTCCTTAACTCGTTGACAAACTCCCCCAAGTTTCCAGCAGAACAATGTCCTCTCTGTCAACATAGCCCACCTTTCTCGGGGAGAAGTGCGGGTTATAGATCTAAAAGATATCTGTTACATAAGTCTCTTCACTTTTTTTTTTGCATATATTGCTATTCAAGAGCTTAAAGCTATTGAAGAATGCACAAACAATATTTCCATTTAACAGAGAAAATGCCTGTATGACATTCTTTGAGTCAAGTTCTCATGTGGCATGTGAAGGAGAAGTACATGCTGCTGGAGAAAAACCTTTTAAATCATAAGCTTTTTAACATTTCACCTTGTATGTTAGACAAGAATATTGCAAGAGAAAAATAGTTAGTAACATTGTTGGAAAAATATAGGCTAGAAAAGAATTCCAGAACACATACTCTTTGAACTTGAGATGGTTTTAGAGACTGTGTGCTAAGTCACTTCAGTTGTGTCTGACTTTGTGATCCCGTAGACTGTAGCCCGCCAGGCTCCTCTGTCCATGGGATTCTCCAGGCAAGAATATTGGAGTGGATTGCCATGCCCTCCTCCAGGGGATCTTCCCGACCCAGGGATCGAAACTGTGTCTCTTACGTCCTGCATTGGCAGGAGGGTTCTTTACTGAGAAGGCTGTGAAATTGTTACAGTGAAACTGTAGACTTCCTGTTTTGCACTATTTGATTTGGTTGGTTCATGTAGGCAAATCCTGGGTGAGCTAAGACCTTGCTAAGTACCTAACATATACTCAAGCAAGAAAGATAAATGTAGGTGTTTACATCAATGTTTTAAACATGTGATCCAATATGTTGGCAAAAATGCAGTGAAGGAATAGTAGTAATGATTAAAAAAAGAAAAAGGTACGGGGAAAACTTCAGGAGCAAACTATAAAAAAATATATCAGCACATGGCCATTTCTGACTTTTTAAAGTGTGTGAGGCACAGATAGCTCTCACCTGGATCCCTGTGAGAACTTCCTGGCTTTTCTTCTTGTCTCAGACTTGCCCCGTTGGGGTTTATTTTCAACACAAAAATCAGAATGATCCTTTGGAAAAGTGAGTCAGAGCATTGTTCATACTGGAGAAACAACCAAATGTCCATCAACTGATAAGTGGATAAACGAAGCATCATATATCCATCCAGAGGAATGGAGCACAGATACATTCGACAGTATGGATAAACCTTGAAAACATTAGGCTAAGTGAAAGCCATCAGTCACAAATGGCCACCTATTGTATAAGCCCATTTACAGCTAGCAACACATCATAGTGTTTCCAAAGGTAGAGAGCCTGATGGGGCCAAAGAAGGATGTTGTTTCAGGGATGTAGGGGGGAAAAAAGTAAGTCAGATCAAGACGTTTCTCTGCTCAAAACCTTCCAATGTCTTTCCACATAAGTAAAAACCAAGTTCCTTAACTTTGTCTACAAGGCACACGCTGTCTCCCACACCCGATTTGTCTGAGCTCCCCTTCCTTTCTCCTGCCACTTCAGTTTCCTCCTGGTCCCTCCAGTCCCCAGACATGCGCTGGCTGTTCTGCCCGGAAGGGGCTTACACCGCTGCCTCCATGCTTGTTCACTCGCTTCTTTTAGGTCTTTGCTCAAATGTTACCACTTGGCCACCTCCCTGACCAGCTCATATAAAAGGATACAGCTGGACTTCCCTGGTGGTATGGTGGATAAGAATCTGCCTGCCAATGCGTGGGACATGGGTTCGATCCCTGGTCAGGGAAGATTCCACCTACCTCGGGGCGACTAATCTTGTGCACCACAACTATTGAAGCCTGCATGTCCTAGAGCCCATGCTCCACAGCAAGAGGGTGTGTGTGTGCACTCTTAGTCGTGTCCGACTCTTTGCAACTACATGGACGGTAGCCCACCAGGCTCCTCTGTGAATTTTCCAGGCAAGAATACTGGAGTGAGTTGCCATGTCCTTCTCCAGGGGAATCTTCCCACCCAGGGATTGAACCTGCGTCCCTTGCATCTTCTGCATTGGCAGGGAGATTCTTTACCAGTTGAGCCGCAGGGGAAACCCAACAAGAGACGACACCACAATGAGAAGTTTACTCACTGCAGCTACTGAAGCCTGTGTGCTTAGAGACTGTGCTCTGCAACAAGAGAAGCTACCACAACGAGAAGGTCGAGCGCCGCAACTAGAGAGTAGCCCCACTCACGGCAACTAGAGAAAGCCCATGCATAGCAGCAAAGACCCAGAGCAGCCAAAAATAAAATAAAAAGCACACTGCTGTACACATTTCATTTCATTCACCAGGGTCTTTTCTAATGAGTCAGTTCTTTGCATTAGGTAGCCAAAGTATTGGAGCTTCAGCTTCAGCATCAGTCCTTCCAATGAATATTCAGGACTGATTTCCTTTAGGATTGACTGATCTCCTTGGAGTCCAAGAGAGTCTCAAGAGTCTTCTCCAACACCACAGTTCAAAAGCATCAGTTCTTTGGCGCTCAACCTCCTTTATGGTCCAACTCTCACATCTATACATGACTTTTGGAAAAACCATAGATTTGACTATACAGACCTCCGTCTGCAAAATAATATCTCTGCTTTTTAATATGCTGTCTAGATTGATCATAGCTTTTCTTCCAAGGAAAAAGTGTCTTTTAATTTCATGATACAGTCACCATCTGCAGTGATTTTGGAGCCCAAGAAAATAATCTGTCACTGTTTCCAATGTTTCCCCATCTATTTGCCATGAAGTGATGGGAATGGATGCCATGATCTTCACTTTTTGAATGTTGAATTTTAAGCCAGCTTTTTCACGCTCTTCTTTCAGCTTCATCAAGAGGCTCTTTAGTTCCTCTTTGCTTTCTGCCGTAAGGGTGGTGTCATCTGCATATCTGAGGTTACTGATATTTCTCCTGGCAATCTCGATACCAACTTGTGCTTCATCCAGCCTGGCATTTCTCGTGATGTACTCTGCATATAAGTTAAATGAGCAGGGTGACAATATACAGCCTTGACGCACTCTTTTCCCAATATGGAACCAGTCTATTGTCCCATATCTGGTTCTAACTGTTGCTTCTTGACTTGCATACAAGTTCCTCAGGAGACAGGTAAGGTCGTCTGGTATTTCCATCTTTTTAAGAATTTTCCATAGTTTTTTTGTGATCCACACTGTCAAAGGCTTTAGTGTAGTCAGTGAAGCAGAAGTAGATGTTTTTCTGGAATTCTCTTGCTTTTTCTATGATCCAGTGGATGCTGGCAATTTGATCTCTGGTTCCTCTGCCTTTTCTAAATCCAGCTTGAACATCTGGGAGTTCTCTGTTCACGTACTGCTGAAGCCTGGCTTGGAGAATTTCGCTCACCTTAAAGACATATGACTTTTTTATGTCACTTATTTGTATACCCTAATAAAGTTGGAAAAAATATTTTACAAAAAGGAAACAGAAAAAGAGTGGCTGACCAGTTGACATCCCAGGAGTTCTATTTGAAAGCCTGCTGGTTTTCTGTATTGACAGCATCTTAAACTTTTATTTCATATTGGAGTCTAGCTGCTTAACAATGTTAGGGTAGTTTCAGGGGGACAGCAAAGGGACTCAGCCATACATACACATATATCCATTCTCCCCAAACTCCCTTCCCATCCAGGCTGACACATAACATTGAACAGAATTCCCTGTGCTGTGTAGTAGGTCCTTATTAGTTATCCATTTTAAGTATAGCAGTGTGTATTGACAGCGTCTTGAGGTATATGTGCCATGCCTGTATCTGAAAGGCTCTCACAAAACTCTAGAACATAATGATCTATTTATTTGAGATCCTCCAGCAGCCCCTGAGGTGCATTCCCAATGTGCCCTGTTTCCTACATTTTAAATGAAAGCTATCACAAACATTCCCCCTAACTTTGTTGGCAATCTGTCCAGCCATTTTCACATGATCCTATAAGACAGAAACTCAATCTTAAATTTCCATATACCCAGGTTCTTTGGTTTATCCATCTGGGCACCAGACTACTTTGTGCGCTCATCTGTAATGTGACATTTTCTTCATCTCTGAACTTGTATCGTGCGCTTTACTCTATATGTCTGTACGTGACAAAGGCCGAGCATTCCAGGAAACATCTGTACTTGAACTTCTAGGTTAAATAAGAATCAGAAAGAATGGGTCTTGGAATATATGGAACTGTGAGCTAAAAGTTTAAAATAAAGGTGAAGGGGGGTTTCCCTGGGGGGTCCAGTGGTTAGGATTTTGTGCTTCCACTGTAGGGAGCGTGAGTTTGAGCCCTGGTTGGGGCACTAAAATCCTACACGCTGCGCAGCCTAAATAAATAAGTGAACTGTTAAAAAGAAAAATAAAGGTGAAATCTGAGAGACAGTAGCAGGGGAGGGTTGGATCTGGGGGGACAAAAGCCTGGTTCTCCCCACACACGTGCATGCATCGCCTGGGGCAGTGGGTGGAGTCCAGGGCCACAGCTGGCATCTGCATTTCCTTTAGATGAGTTACAAGGAGGTGCCACTTCTATACAGGTAGATTAAAAGAAGTTCCTCCTCTGGGTACAGTGGACCAGTTACCAAAAGGTATCCCTTCCTTTGGCTGAAGCCCTTTGGATCCGGCCAGATGGCTTACCTAGTGATCCAAGGGAGGGCTTGATTTCTGACCTCATTCATTACCTGGGTCAGATGCTTTATAAGTGCTCGCACAGTCCAACTGTGCTTGAAGGCCCTGAGGGTGCCTGCTATTCTTCCTTATTACAAAACTCAGCCACTCTGACAGCTCAGAGAAGCATTTTAAAATCTAAATGAAGTTAAGGTAAATTTGTGTATAAGTTACAAAGAATGCCATCCAGGTGAACGAGGTTAGATGGAACCCTGTGCAATCTGCCTGAATCAGGGTCTAGAAGCTTTACTTGAATTTTCTTTTCTTAGAGAAAGAATTAAATTGTTTATCTGATTGAACCAGGGCTTGTGTGATATTTCAGCAGAATTTGAATGTATATGTGCATATTCTAAGGCCGATTTGGAAATTAACACTTGAATACTGTGTGTGTAAGAGGGGCCCACTTGGTTTGAAATAGTCTTTTTCATTCTCTTTGATTTATTGGTAACGATGAGTTGATTTATCCCTAAATACTTCAAAGCTTTTTCTGTTTTAGCTCTGGGAATAATGTTTTTCTTCTTTTCAAAGATGTAATATTTCTGCTAACAGTACAGAAAGATAGCAAAGATAAGAACCTTCAGGGTTCTTTGAAGACAAAAATGTTATTCTGAATTGGACATTCATTAGAGTGAAGGGATAAGTCTCTAAATCTTTATGATTTGAGGTTTGTTTGTTTAATGCATTTCTTTGCTTAAACTTCAGGTGCATGCATGATAATTTTAGAGAGCAGAGAGAGGAGCAAATGCTATTTGATTTATGAATCTTTTCAAAAGCATTCAAAATTTATCTCGAGTTTGGTTAAGTTTATTTTTCATAATCTTGGTTGAAAGCAAGAGTTATTGCTCCCCTCACTCCACATCTCAAAAGATGGGGTGTTTTTTACTTATAAGTTCTTTGACATTAGAGGAGGGGCCAGAAGTGTTAGAAATGAAGGTGGGGGTGGGGAGACACATCCTAATTACTATGGGAACAGGAAACTGCATGGAAAAGACACTGGTTTAGGATGAGCATTGCTGGTTTCAATTCAGTTCACTCGCTCAATTGTGTCTGACTCTGCTCACCAGGCTTCCCTGTCCATCATCAACTTCTGGAGCTTGCTCAAACTCATGTCCATCGAGTTGGTGATGCCATCCAAGCATCCCAACCTCTGACTTCCCCTTCTCCTACTGCCTTCAATCTTTCCCAGCATCAGGATCTTTTCCAGTGACTCAGTTCTTCACATCAGGTGACCAAAGTATTGCAGCTTTAGCTTCAGCATCAGTCCTTCCAATGAATATTCAAGACTGATTTCCTTTAGGATGGACTGGTTGGATCTCCTTGCAGTCCAAGGGACTCTCAAGAATCTTCTCCAGCACCACAGTTCAAAAGCATCAATTCTTTGGTGCTCAGCTTTGTTTATGGTCCAACTCTCACATCCATACACGACTACTGGAAAAACCATAGCTTCAACTAGACAGACATTTGTCAGCAAAGTAATGTGTCTGCTTTTTAATATGCTGTCTAGATTGATCATAGCTTTTCTTCTAAGGAGCAAGCATCTTTTAACTTCATGGCTTCAGTCACCATCTTCAGTGATTTTAGAGCCCAAGGAAATAAAGTTTATCACTATTTCCGTTATTTCCCCATCTATTTGCCACCAAGTGGAGAGACCGGAAGCCATGATCTTCGGTTTTTGAATGTTGAGCTTTACGCCAGCTTTTTCACTCTTCTCTTTCACTTTCATCAAGAGGCTCTTTAGTTCCTCTTTGCTTTCTGCCATTAGGGTGGTGTCATCTGCATATCTGAGGTTACTGATATTTCTCCCAGCAATCTTGATTCCAGCTTGTGCTTCATCCAGCCTGGCATTTCACAAGGTGTACTCTGCATTAAGTTAAATAAGCAGGGTAAGAATAAACAGCCTTGATGTACTCCTTTCCTAATTTGGAACCAGTCTGTTGTTCTGTGTCCACTTCTAACTGTTGCTTCTTGAACTACATTCAGATTTCTAGGAGGCAGGTTAGATGCTAAATCCAGCTTTAACATCTGGATTTTTGGTTCACATACTGTTGAAGCCTAACTTGGAGAATTTTAAGCATTACTTTGCTAGTGTGTGAGATGAATGCAGCTGTGCAGGAGTTTGAAGAGTCTTTGGCATTGCCTTTCTCTGGGATTGGAATGAAAACTGGCCTTTTCCAGTCCTGTGGCCACTGCTGAGTTTTCCAAATTTGCTGGTGTGTTGAGTGCAGCACTTTCACAGCATCATCTTTTAGGATTTGAAATAGCTCAGCTGGAATTCCATCACCTCCACTAGCTTTATTTGTAGTGATGCTTCCTAAGACCCACTTGACTTCGCACTCCAGGATGTCTGGCTCTAGGTGACTGATCACACCATCATGGTTATCTGGGTCATTAAGACCTTTTCTGTACTGTTCTTTTGTGTATTCTTGGCACCTCTTCTTAATATCTTGTCCTGCTGTGAGGTCCATACCGTTTCTGTCCTTTATTGTGCCCATTGACTGTGGGCTATTTGATCTCACTCTTGATTGTGTTACGGGAATTAGGATACTGGATATGCCCAGTGTTAGCTACTGTTAATTCTCAGCACCTCAAGTGAGCTTACCAGACACATTTGAGGGCGTTTGTACCAAGGGTTATGGGAGAACAAATTCGTGGTTGATTTTTCTATTTAGTGAACTTTTCAGGATTTAGGCTGAAGAAGGTGGGGAGGGCCCTGGGGCTGGCTGGCTTGGGGAGGGCTCTTGTGTTGGGGTCCCAAAAGCCCCAGGATACAAGATAACCTTTGCCAGCAGACCTGGGGATAACTGCTACCACTCAGGATTTGGGATAAACTTGAAACTCAGACTCTGCCAATGAGGTATTTTTGTTGCCTTGTGTCTGTCTGACTTTTCACGTGACTTCCATCTGCTTTTGCAGCTCTGATGGTCTGTGAAGCATTTTATTCCTCCTCGGAGTATGTGGAAGTACAATGGCAGAGTGTTTCAAAAATGGATTGCTGTATAATTTTTTAAGCTGCATTTGATCTTCAAAATTATAATCTCTTATTTTAAAACAATGTAAGATGTACAAGGGCTTCCCTGGTGGCTCAGGGGTAAAGAACCCCCTTGCCAATGCAGGAGACACAGATTCAGTCCCTGGGGAAGTAAATGGCACTCCACTCCAGTGTTCTTGCCTGGGAAACCCCACGGACAGAGGAGCCTGGCAGGCTAGAGTGCTTGGAGTCACATAGAGTTGGACATGACTGAGCGACTAAAACAACAAAGATGTGCCAGAGTTACAGATGTCCTGAATATTCATCACCCAGCTTCTCCCAGGGATATTTATATAATGCTATTACATTGTCAAAAACAAGAAATTGATGTTGGCTTAATACTATTCCAATTGATTTTTAAGCTTTATTGATTAATTACTTAATTGGGGTATTGTCCAAAAGCAGCTACCACAAACTTTGTAATTCCTGGCTCGAGAAGTTGCAACTATGCTGTATAAGAACAGCAAACAGATTATATGTTAGAAATTTCCATATGACATCCCCTTGTTGTGAGGGGCCCGGTGATTTTCCTCATCAAAAGGAAGAGAGGACTCTTCCTTGAGTACTCTGTGTGGACCAGGAGCATATCCAGAATACCTTGGAGGATATTTTATTCTTCATTTGGTTGTGTCAATGCCCTAGCAATCATGATGGGACAAGTCTAGCTAACCTACTTGCCATCAAAAATAATAAAAGATGCACGCATGCATGCTCAGTCATGTCCAACTCTGTAGGACTGTAGCCCGCCAGGCTCCTCCATCCATGGAATTTCTGAGGCAAGAATCCTGGAGTGGGTTGCCATTTCCTCCTCCAGGGATCTTCCTGACCCAGGAATCAAACTAGTGTCTCCTGTCTTCTGCATTGGCAGGTGGATTCTTTACAACTTGAGCCACTTGGGAAGCCCCTGTTAAATAGATCATAGAACCTCAAGGATGTGCTGATAATAAAGGAGAGCCCAACTCTTTGCTCAGCGTCCCAGAAAAAAATCATGAACACTGATAATGAGGGCACTTATGGATTGACATAAATCTGAGCAAACTCTGGAAGGTAATGAAGGACAGGGAAGCCTGGTGTGCTGCAGTTCATGGGGTTGCAAAGAGCTGGACATGACTTAGTGACTGATCAACAACAATGAATTGAGAAGTGGTAACCTCAGTATCGCACAAAAGGAATAGAGAGAGGAAATTTTCTGGTTGTGCTAAGTGGGATCTTAGTTCCCCAACCAGGAATCGAACCTGTGCCCGCTGCAGTAGAAGCACAAAGTCCTAACCACTGGACTGCCAGGGAATTCCGAGAGGAAATTTGGGTGGAGGTGAGGGGCTGGGCAAAGAGAAGACTAAATCTAGCCCACCTGAAGAATAGCAATATTATAGAGGGCAAAGTTGAAGTTATAGGGTAAAAAGGGGATAATCACAAGAAAGCCATTTTTTGAGCATGGTGCTCTCCATGCGTTATCCCCTTCGATCAGCACAACCACCCGAAGAGGTGAATAGTGGTGTCCTCTTTCACAGAGGAGGAAATTGAGACTTGGATATGATGTTGGAGACAGTCAGGAAGACCAGTTTCTAAAAAGGGGACGTGTCAGCTGCTCTACTGACATTCTCAACACTCTGCCTGTCATTCTCCTCCGCCTCTGAACAGTCACTGTCTTTTCAAGTGCTGTCTATTCCACTTTCAAAACATACCTTTAGTTCCCCTACTTCTTTCCACCTCCTCCAGTAGCCTGTACAGTACCCGATGCCCTCACTTCCTCTTTTGCCTCCTCCATAGGACTATGTTTTCTTTCAACAAAAGCCAGAGACACCTCAAACAAATACATATCTGCTAACGTAAGTCCCTTCATTTTAACCTTCAGAGGTTCCCTTAAAGTTACTGTAAAAATCCTAGACTCTTATTGTGGCCTGCAAAGCCCAGCCAGGTCCCTCCATCATCACCTCCATCATTGTACCCCAGCCACGCTGACCTTCCTTCATATCCTTGACTACATCCTCTCTCTCTTACCCCGTGGTCTTCACTTGTGTTGTTCCTTCTGCTTAAGCACTTTTCCTTCCACTTTGTACCAGTGAAATGACTTATTTCAGGTCTGTTATGGACTAAATATCTGTGTCCAGCACTCATCTCCCCAGATTCATATGTATTAGGAGGTAGGGCCTTTGGGAGGTACTAGAAATAGATGAAGGCAGGAGGGTGGAGTCATCATGAATGGCATTAGTGCCATTATGAGGGTCACAAAAAGCTTACACTCTCTCCCTGCTCTCTGCCATGTGAAGATACAAGAGAAGTCAGCCATCTACAACATGGAAGAGGACCCTTATCAGAACTCAACCATGCTGGCACCCTGATCTTGGATTTCCAGCCTCCAGAACTATAAGAAACAAATTTCTATTCTTTATAAGTCATTGTCTGGTATTTTATTAACCCAAACAGACTAAAACATGGTCTCACTTAAAATATCACTTCTCTAGCATTCCAAATTAAAACAAGCCTCCTATACTCATTTAAGAGTGGTTTATTTTTCTCTGGACACTTTCCACAATATGTAATTATGCATTTGTGTGATGATTTATTTAACATTTGTGTCTTCCTATTAGATCATAAGCTCCAGGATCAGGGCCTTGTTCTTATTGCTCACTGTTGATTGTATTTCCAGGGTCCCATACAGTGCCGCAATGTAAAGAGGCACTTGATAAATACTTCTTGAATAAATGAATAAAGAAAGATATGTAGGATTGCTGACTATTCTAGCTTTTGGTTTTCAGTATCATTTTCGACATACTTTCTTAAACAGCAAAATGTTTAAAGCTATACTGTTACCTAGAAGGTATAAGAATTTGAATAAATAACTCAAAATCAATGACTTGTGTTATGGATCGATGGATGTCCCTACAACCCAAAGTCTCTGATCTGGGATATGACATTGCCTCTGAGTTTGCCAGTGAACTTGACCACAAAGACGCTGAGTGCACTGCCAACCACAACCAGCAATCGAGTAGCGAGTGGTGGTGTCAATCTTAAAAGCATAAGATATTCTTAGATGCTTATTTTTATAATTGGTTTTATTATGGAAATGCTAAAATGGGCCCAAACCATATGTCTCCATCGAGAAAAGTCTGAGCACTGATTGCATGAAACAAAGGGCTTGCAGAGACATTGGAAAACCACTTGTGTGACTTGGGAGGCAAAGCGCTTGTGTTTTTTGCAACTCCAAAGAAGTCTTGGCTTGGAGCAGTACAATCACACAAACAGATAAAAATTGCTTGTCTCCTCATTCAAGGTCAGTTTAGAATCACTGTAAAGGGTACATGTAATAATAGAAAACCTGGTGGAGCCTGGAGCTGTAGAGATGGTTGAAATTATTTTGGGTCAAAAAGAGGCAGCCAGGTTGAAAAAGGTGCCCTTATTGAGTGATGCCATCAAGTGGGTTCACAAGACACACTTGGGCAATTGGTGGAGAGACCCAGGGGCTGCCAGCTCTTTACGGGCGATGAAAGGGGAAATGTCAGTGGCTTGGCCATTTTACCATTTTACGTTTTAAAATGATGAAGGCCGTGCCGGTGTGCTAATTTGCTCAGTGCTGAATGGGATAGCAGCTGGTGAACAATTTTCAGCAAGATATCATTTTTCTCCTTTTCTAGCAGTATTGATATTTGCCGTGCGGTTCAGAAATGTACTGTGTCTCTGTTTTTGGAGTTCTCTGACCCCGAGAGAAAGGACAACCCTGAAGCTGTGATGTCCCTGCACCTGGACAGAGGCTGCATTTTCTGAAATGGAAAGATCAATATGACGGGGTCTTGCTAACCATGATCTCATGGGGAATTTTTCGTTGGTGATTCCTGATGGCAAGTCATTTATCCATTCATGAGAACAATTAAACACCCTCTTTAATGCTGTTCTTTTTAGAAGGGGTGTAATTACACGCACATGGTAAAAATTTAAGCGGTACCAAGGGTAGTCAGTGAAAATTAAGTCTCCTCAGCACCAGTATTTTGCAGCTCCTTCCGGAGATTGTCCATGCCTCTCTGTGCACATAAATGCATTCCCTTTATTATTAGCACAATAGTAACACCCTGCGTTCTCTCCCTTTCTAAACATTGAGGTGAAATTTACATAACAAAATTCAGTGGGACTTAGTACATTCCTGTTGATGTGCAACCAAGACCTCTGTCTAGTTCCAGAGTCTTGTGTTTTCTTTCACTCTTTATTGCTATTATTTCTCACTCAACGGTACATCCTGGAGCTTGTTCCGCACTAGGCAGTGCAAGTTCCTCGCTTTCTTCTTTATTCTGTGGGTGACTCTTGTGCCAGACCTGGAGATGAGCAGCTCAGATCAGCTTGTGAGAAAGGGCTGGGTGCCTAGTTGTGAGGAGGAGGGATGCTGACAGCCTTAAGCTGGGGCTTTTTCAGGGTCCTCCTCAGTGTCGAGTTGTGGGTCACACTCCTCTTGGGGCAGCCTCCCACCTAGAACCGAGTAAGGTGGTGGTACAAGGGCCTGGCTGTTTTTCTATCGGTCAGTCTTGGTTTTCCTCTGGGCTGATGGGGAACTTCTTAGCTCTAAATGGGGCTCTGATGGCACCTCACCTTCCCAATCCTATTTCCTTTCCTTTATAACTCTTACTCCCTCATGAACCCTTCATATTCCGTCTGGTATCTGCTTCTCAGAGAACCCATCTAGAACCCGCTGCCACCCACCCACCCACACACCACATCTCATGTATCCAGTCTTCTATTGATTGACATGGAGGCTGCTTTCGGTTATTTGCTATTATAGGTAGTGCTGAATGAAATCCTTGCACATGTGTCTTTGTACGCATATGCAGGAATATCTGGAGAAGGAGTTCCTAGGGGTTGAATTTAAATTTTGCATTTAAATTTTCGATATGTAATGTTTAACACCCCCTCCTCCCATGCAGCTGTGCCAGCCTACAGCCCCACCGGGCGGGGAGGAGAGAATTGTTTTCTCACACTCTTGTCAACAGAGTGTACGATCACATTTAATAATGTACCCAATTTTATAGGTGAAAAATACTGTCATCGTAATTTTAATTTGTTTTTCTTCTTGTGAGTGAGGTCGAATGTATTTTCAACAGCTTTAAAATGATGGCAAGCAAAAGAAAACATTATTTCATATTAAAACAAGCAGACTATGGAAGCAATTTGCATTGCAATTTTTAAAGATAAAATATAACACTTCAAAGAAATCCCCTGTTTGTGGAGGGCTACTTTGTGCTAAATCCCTAAACATTTTTGGGTTCTAATTCTCTTCCTGGTGCAGTTTGAGGAGACTGGGATAGAAAAGTGTGTGAAATCCTGACACTGATATGACAAGATTTTCTGAAAGTTCAAGAGACCAGTCCTCCACCTGGGTAAGGAATTTTCTGGGTACAGAATCTGTTTAGGTTAAGACTTAAGGATATTTTCATTTAAAATGTAGAATGAATTAAATTTTTTGGGGGGGATGTGAGTCATCACGAGTTGATGATTAGAGTGCTCTAATTCCTGTTAAAGTCCATCAACCTCGGCAAGATAAAGTGTTGTTTGTACCAGAAATGTTTGTTTCCTATTTTTCCTAGTGAGTCTTAGGAGGACCCAGGCAGTGGAGGCTAAGCTCTTATTCTAAAGTAAAATCTGTGATGGAAAAAGACAGTGGGAATTTGTCCTGTCTGATGACAGGAACGAGGTGGGGAGATGTGGAGAAGGAATACTGTGAGAATCTGAGTTTTGGTCACCCACTAGAGGCTGGTGGAGTTGATGTTTTATATCTGTTTCCCTTTCCTGAGTCCCCCAGGAGCAGGAGACTTGGTGAGGTGCATTGGTTAGACCACCAGGGAAGCTGCTGTAACAACGAAGCCCTAAAATACAATGCCTCAAAAATATGATTAAAGCCTACAGTTCTTGTCCATATCCTGGTCCAGTGTGGTCCAGGGTTGGGTAGGCAGGCTGATTCCACGAACTCAAGCTTCTTCTGTCTTACTGCTCTGTCACCCCCTGGGTGTCACCTNCCGTCTGGTATCTGCTTCTCAGAGAACCCATCTAGAACCCGCTGCCACCCACCCACCCACACACCACATCTCATGTATCCAGTCTTCTATTGATTGACATGGAGGCTGCTTTCGGTTATTTGCTATTATAGGTAGTGCTGAATGAAATCCTTGCACATGTGTCTTTGTACGCATATGCAGGAATATCTGGAGAAGGAGTTCCTAGGGGTTGAATTTAAATTTTGCATTTAAATTTTCGATATGTAATGTTTAACACCCCCTCCTCCCATGCAGCTGTGCCAGCCTACAGCCCCACCGGGCGGGGAGGAGAGAATTGTTTTCTCACACTCTTGTCAACAGAGTGTACGATCACATTTAATAATGTACCCAATTTTATAGGTGAAAAATACTGTCATCGTAATTTTAATTTGTTTTTCTTCTTGTGAGTGAGGTCGAATGTATTTTCAACAGCTTTAAAATGATGGCAAGCAAAAGAAAACATTATTTCATATTAAAACAAGCAGACTATGGAAGCAATTTGCATTGCAATTTTTAAAGATAAAATATAACACTTCAAAGAAATCCCCTGTTTGTGGAGGGCTACTTTGTGCTAAATCCCTAAACATTTTTGGGTTCTAATTCTCTTCCTGGTGCAGTTTGAGGAGACTGGGATAGAAAAGTGTGTGAAATCCTGACACTGGTATGACAAGATTTTCTGAAAGTTCAAGAGACCAGTCCTCCACCTGGGTAAGGAATTTTCTGGGTACAGAATCTGTTTAGGTTAAGACTTAAGGATATTTTCATTTAAAATGTAGAATGAATTAAATTTTTTGGGGGGGATGTGAGTCATCACGAGTTGATGATTAGAGTGCTCTAATTCCTGTTAAAGTCCATCAACCTCGGCAAGATAAAGTGTTGTTTGTACCAGAAATGTTTGTTTCCTATTTTTCCTAGTGAGTCTTAGGAGGACCCAGGCAGTGGAGGCTAAGCTCTTATTCTAAAGTAAAATCTGTGATGGAAAAAGACAGTGGGAATTTGTCCTGTCTGATGACAGGAACGAGGTGGGGAGATGTGGAGAAGGAATACTGTGAGAATCTGAGTTTTGGTCACCCACTAGAGGCTGGTGGAGTTGATGTTTTATATCTGTTTCCCTTTCCTGAGTCCCCCAGGAGCAGGAGACTTGGTGAGGTGCATTGGTTAGACCACCAGGGAAGCTGCTGTAACAACGAAGCCCTAAAATACAATGCCTCAAAAATATGATTAAAGCCTACAGTTCTTGTCCATATCCTGGTCCAGTGTGGTCCAGGGTTGGGTAGGCAGGCTGATTCCACGAACTCAAGCTTCTTCTGTCTTACTGCTCTGTCACCCCCTGGGTGTCACCTTTATTCATGTGATGAAAGTTGACGCACCAGCCCCACATCGTTGGTCCAGCTCATAGGAAGGGTGAGAGGAAACTGAGGACCAGTGATTTTCTTTTAAGTAAAATGGTAAAGCGGCTGACACATCACTTATACTCACATGTCCTTGGTGAGCATTCACTCATGTGGTCATACCTACTTGCTGAGAAGTGAGATTCCATTAGAACCCTGATACATCGAAGGGGAGTCTGGAAACCCTTCCTCCTGTGGGCTTCTGTTCTTAGTAAGGACACAAAGAAGGATCTAAGGTCATACCTGTTGCAAGAAAGTTTATTACTATGGAAGGAAAGAGCAGGTAGAAAAGAGTTGGACACTGCTGAGAACACACAAGGAAAGAACAGAGAAAACACCTCAGGAGAGAGGTGGGTCTCACCAAGGGAGGCAAATAGCCCTGAAGGGCTGGGGTGCAGAGCTGCTAAGGCAGGTCGTTTGCACATTGCGGGGGGGGGGGTGTCACTGATTGATAGCCTTTATTGACTGCTGCAGGTTATATACCAAGACGTTCTACTGTGCATGCCTTTCCCATAATTCAGTCTGTTATAATCAGATGTATACATTCACGAATCTTTATGAGCAGTTCATGAGTCCAGTGGCTGCCAAAGGTTACCTCAATACAGAATGGTGGGAAATGTGCACACGTGCTAAAGTAGGGAGAGTCCCAGGTTTTTCTGGGCCCGCTGACTATTTTTGGAATACTGGTGGGCATATGAGGGGCAGGACTGGTAAGTTGCTTGTTGGATTTAGGCGGCTATTCCATGGCTAACTGAAGGGTCTGTGTCTCCTTGCTCTCAGCTAACTCCCTGCTTATCAATTAAAATAGAGTGGCCATGCACCCTGTTAAAACCCCATAGGGGAGGATAAAAGGAAGGAGGGACAGTTGGGTTTGTGGACAGTTGGGTTTCAGAGTCTGGCAGAATCATGGTCCAGTAATGGCAATAATTCTGCACCTGTTGTCAGTCACATCCATTCCAAGCAGCCTGACTTGCTGACACGAATGGGAAAAACAGTGAGGAAGAAGAGATGCCACTTTCTGTTTTAATCCTTCAAATAGGCTTCTTTTCTTTCCTTAAGAATGTGGTATGAAGGGTTCTCAGTTTTTTAACTTGGAAGACATCAATGATTCATTATTGAATGAATGGAGCACCTCTTATGAATGCCAGGCATTGCCTAGGTGCTGGGTACAGAGATGTCCTCATGAAGCTTCCAGGAGACTGGAGGATGTAGACATTAAACAAAGAATCCCACAGGTAGATGTATAATTACCAATCATGATGCATCCCCTGCAGGAAAAAGTAGAATATTCTGTGCAAGAGTATAAGTCATGGATCTAATTTATATTAGAGGTCGAGGGAGGTCTTGGAGGGAGGAATATTTAAACTGAGATCTAAATGTGTTGGTGTTGGGTGGTGGATGAGGGAGAGGAAAGGGTGGTCTAGGTAGAGGGATTAGAATAGTGAATGAGGGGGAGAGAAATGAAATATGTGGCTGGAGAGAGTGGCAGAAAAGGTTCTTCTATAGCCTTGTTGGCCATGTTTAGCAGTTAGCTATTGCTGCCTTTAAAACTACTCCAAAATGTAGCGAGTTGACATGGCAGTCGTTTACTGGTTCATGATTCAGCAGGCTGACAGTTTAAGTTGGACTCTGCTGGTGGTTTCTGAGATCTAGGCTGAGGCCCCTTTTGCATCTGCAGTCAGCTAAGGACCCGCAGGCACCAGGGCCTCTGGGGGTCAGTGGGCTGTTGGCTGGGACACCTGGCCTTTTCTCCATCTGGTCTCTCATCTTTCTCCTAGGCTAGCTCAGGCAGCCTTGCTCACCGGGTGGTGGGGTTCTAAGAGGAAAGTGGAAGCATGCAAGGCTTCTGTTCAGAACTGGCACTCTATCCTTTCTGCCACATTCTATTGGCCAAAGCAAGTCACACAGCCAGCCCAAACAAGGGCAGAGGAAATATGTTGCAGTTCCTGATGGGAGGAGCTGCAAAGTCACATGGCAGAGTGTGGGCTGTAGGGAAGGGTGAACAATTAAGGGTGGTTTTGCAACCAAGTGACGAATCTGTGTGACTGGAAGGCACAGGAGATTTTAAAGCAGGAACTGGCAATAAATGGGCACATGCCAAGGTGAGCTGTGGTGCACTATGGTGGAAACTTCTGAGAATTTGTCTTGTCTCACCATATGGGTGGTGGGCCAGGGCTGGACACAGCATCCATCTGCCAGCTCAATCCCTGTGGCTGGAAACAGGAACAGAAACTTCACGTTTTCAGCACCTCCAGTCTTTCCAGTGAGGTGCTGCTAAGGGGCTTTCATACAAACAGCTTAGCTTGTTTGGAGTTGCGAAGCTAATATCCTCACCGCAAGCTGAGCTGCGAAGAATCCCAGACTTGTCTAAATTATAATTTGTTTGTTGGGCCTCGAGGGGGTCTGGAAAGCCTGTTCCAACTTGTCTCTCTCTCACAACACACAAGCATGTTTGCCCAAACAGGCATTTCTCTTCTGAACACTTTTTTTTTTTTTTTTTGTACAGAAGTATTTTGCCAAGTGTGGCGTGCTGGTTGTTAAGCTATTGTCTCTCAATTAACCCATCCTTCTAGATTCCACTCTGCGATGCGGGGGCTGGGGACCTGGGAACCACATTCCTCCTTTGCCCGCCGGATGCTCTGTGAACAGGGAGACTGGAAGGAAGGAGGAAGGAGAAAGGGTGCCTTCCTTCTTATTTGCTTTCTTTTCTGGCCAGTATCACTCCAGTAATGAGTCTACACCTTGGCAGTGGCAGTTGATTACACTGGCAGGTGTTCCGGTTTCTGATTTCATCACCCATGTTCCCAGAACCAGAATCGGGAGCCCCTTCACGGACACCAACACTGTCTGGGCATCAGCTCCTTCTCAGAGGTCTGAGTTGCAGCTTTCAGGGGCTCTGCTCCAAGCCTCTAGGTGCTAATAACCCCACACGCTCCCCTCTGTTCCTTCAGGATGGTAGCTGCTTCCAGCATTTATTATTTCTGTGTTAACTCAAGTGTTACCCTTTTGCACTGTTAGTTCTTCGTTTCAATAATTCTGATAAAGTAAACGTGTGCAGTTTCTGTCGTCCTGCCTGAATCTTGACTGTGACATGTGGTAAATGAGTATGTGTTTATTCACTAAGTCATGTCAGACTCTTTTGCGACCCCATGGATTATAACCTGCTAGGCTCCTCTGTCCATAGGATTTCCCAGGCAAGAATACAGGAGTGGGTTGTCATTTCCTTCCCCAGGGGATCTTCCCAACCCAAGGATTGAACCCACATATCCTGCATGGGCAGGTGGGTTATTTGCCACTGAGCCACCTGGGAAGCCTATAGTATATAAGATTATCTTAAATGGTACTATGTTGAACATTAAAAAAAAATTTGCATGGGTATACAATACTTTGGCTACCTCATGCAAAGAGTTGACTCATTGGAAAAGACCCTGATGCTGGGACGGATTGGGGGCAGGAGGAGAAGGGGACGACAGAGGATGAGATGGCTGGATGGCATCACCGACTTGATGGACATGAGTTTGAGTGAACTCCGGGAGTTGGTGATGGACAGGGAGGCCTGGCGTGCTGCGATTCATGGGGTCACAAAGAATCGGACACAACTGAGTGACTGAACTGAACTGAACTGTGTATTAGGAAAAGAAATATATAACACATCAAATTCATTATCCCTTAGATATTATTGCTTAAGATTAAAAAATAAGTTACAAGTGACTTAAGGAACAAGGCTAAGCACATAATGAGACAAATGGTTGTTGTTCAGTCGCTCAGTCATGTTGCTTAGACTCTTTGTGACCCAACGGACTGCAGCACACCAGGCTTCCCTGTCTTTCACCGTCTCCTAGATTTTGCTCAGACTCATGTCCATTGAGTTAATGATATCATCCAACCATCTCATCCTCTGTCATCTCCTTCTCCTCCTGCCTTCAATCTTTATCAGCATCAGATACTTTTTCAATGAGTCAGTTCTTTGCATCAGGTGGCCAAAGTATTGGAGCTTCAGCTTCAGCATCAGTGCTTCCAATGAATATTCAGGGTTGATTTCCTTTAGGATTGACTGCTTGGATCTCCTTGTAGTCCAAGGGATGCTCAAGAGTCTTCTCTGACACCACAGTTCAAAAGCAGTTCTTCAGTGCTCAGCCTTCCTTATGGTCCAACTCTCATATCTCTACCTGACTACATAAGAAAAACCATAACTTTGACTGTACAGACCTTTGTCAGCAAAGTGATGTCTCTGCTTTTTAATATACTGTCTAGGTTTGTCATAGCTTTTCTTCCAAGGAGCAAGCTTCATTTAATTTCATCGCTGCAGTTACCACCTGCAGTGATTTTGGAGTCCAAGACAGTAAAGTTTATCACTGTTTCCATTTTTTTTCTCGTCTATTTACACAGCCACAATAGTGAAGGTGGTATGTAATGGAAGTTTGAAAACACTGAGTTAAGCACATGCACCTTGCCCGCTGCCCTAAGAAAATAGCTCTTTAAGCAGGAAAATTACCTTGGTTCCAATGAAGAATTAAGATAGAGAGAAGATTAGAGAAGCCTTTAAGTCAGATTTCTTGCATCTCTTACAGTCCCATGTGTGCTAGGTTGCAAAGGTAGCTGCCAAACCTGACCTTGCCCTTGAAGGACAGTCAATAGCTGACTTTTGTTGGATCTGGAGATGAGGTTTACATATGCAGATCAACCAGTGACTGAGAAAAGTGGCCACCGTTAAAAACGTTGTTCATATATTATTGCGGCTGGTCTTAGTTGCATCATGTGGACCTTTTGTTGTGGTGCACAGACACTCTTGCTGCAGAGCATAGGCTGTGGAGTGTGTGGGCTCAGCAGTTGTGGCCTGTGGGCTTAGTTGCTCTGCAGCATGTGGGATCTTAGTTCCCTGACCGGGGATTGAACCCTTATCCCCCTGCATTGCAAGGTGGATTCTTAACTTTTGGACCAACAGGCTGCCATTTTGCAAGGCCCTCTTTCGGTTATGTGGAAGCAGAGCTGCACAAAAGGAAGCAATGGAATCACTTAAGCTGGGGCCTCAGATTCCTGTGTTCTAGCCTCATGAAGTTACTGGACTCAAAGGTGGCATTCTGGAGGTCAAACGCCAGATGTGGGCGGACTGTGTGGCAAGGTCAGTGGAGGGAGGGCCACTCCAATGTCCTACCTTAGCTCAGAAGGGAATGATATCCTGTTCGGAGAAGCCGGATGCCATTTCCTCTCACTTTAGTGCCGAGGTGTTGAGGTAGTTATTTTTGTTCCAAGCAACCCAGATGGGGGAAAACTCAACCCACACAGGCTGGAGAGGGGGAAACAAACCTTTAAATAAGAGACTGCTCAAAGAATTACAGAGGTGGCCAGGCCTAATGAGGTCGCCCCAGTGGAAATGGTGAGTCTGAAACGTGACTTTTGATTTATGTGAAAATGAGTAGCAAAGAAGTGCGACGGAGGCTCGCTGTGAGACAGGTGTCTCTGGAAACACTTCAGCAAAGGTAGACTTGGGCACATGTTTCTTCATGACTGACACTCAGTGTCATGGGCTTTAATTTTATTTCACTTCTGTGAGGAAAGTTGTCATAGGTCAGAAAGTTGTCATACAGACAGAAAAGGAAAGGGATATGAAGAACTATTTCACTTCTACCTGAATGTGACAGCAAAAACTTTTCAATTTAGACATTCAGTCTTTCACAGAGAATTCTTCATCTTTAGAGAGACTCTGATGTGCCGAAATTTTCTGGTTGAATGTTTTCCTTTAGGAAACAATCCTTTAGGAACAGAGGTTCAGAGGAAGAGGCAAAAGCAATTCAGAACCACAATTTTTCTAAGATAACTAACAGTTCCACTTGGAATGATCAATATGATAGAGAAAAAATGGTTCCTTGGTTTCTGCACTGATTTTAATCTTTTTGGAATTATTTCTACACAGTGTCTTAAAAAGGACCAGGCTTGCTATTTATTGATAGGTTTTTCTGAATGTCTCACCACTCAAACATTTTTTTTTTTTTTGAAAACCATTGTTCTCTTAATCACTAAAGTCTGCCAAGTGCAGGGATGAGCACCTCAGGGCAGTTTTCTCATTCTTGATTTCTGAAATATTTTGACTTGTTCCTGTTCTCTGCCTTGTATCTAGTCAGTTCTCAAATCCCACACACTGGGCTCATCTATTCATTCAACAAATGTTTATTGAACACCCAAATGTGCAGCTTTCCCCTTCAATCTGGAGATGTTTATCCTTTAAGTTTTCATTCAGTGTGTTGCATTTTGGGTTCTCAGCATCCCAGGGCATGAAGCATCTGCCATTGGCACAGACGGTCTCTGACATCTTTGACGTCAAGGGTAACACTGAGATTCATACACTGACTCTCTTGTATCCAAGCATAAATATGGTAATAGTCAGGTTTCCATATATCCATCAGCTTAAATGGGGAAATGAAAATAACACTAATTTCCAGTTTCGTCGTTGCCATGTCCGACTTTGCAACCCCAAGGACTGCAGCACGCCAGGCTCCTCTGTCCTCCACTACCTCCTGGAGTTTGCTCAGATTCATGTCTATTGAGTCGGTGATGCTGTCTAACCATCTCATCCTCTTCTGTCCCCTTCTCCTTTGGCCTTTAATCTTTCCCGACCTCAGGATCTTTTCCAGTGAGTCAGCTCTTTGTATCAAGTGGCCAAAGTATTGGAGCTTCAGCTTCGGCATCAGTCCTTCCAATGAATATTCCAATTTCCAATTACTAAACGTGTAATGTGGTAGGTATTATTGTGGCCATCCCGCCAAGAAGACAGGGACTCCCATTCCCCAATTTAGTTCAGATATAAAGAGTGATGCAAAAGGTTTATTGCTCACACATAATGAAACTTTCTAGGGCGAGCAGGGCAGGTTCCCAAGCAGGTTCAAAAATGGCTTGAGGACAGGGAAAGATGACTGCCAGTGTTTACAATGGTTTGGGGGTAGCACTAGAGTGAGGGATCTTGTGTGAGGGTTAAGGCTGTGAATTATGTGCTGGCTCCAAAGAGACAGCATCAAGTCTTTCTTATCAGCCTGCTCAGATGTGGGGCAGAAGTAGAAGAGGGAGGGGTGGGTTTGGAATATGTCAGAAATCGAACCTCAAAAATGGAGACAGACTCTCTGTTACAGTTCATCCTTGATGTTTGACTAATGACTGAAATGTGTTATATTTCATTTAATTGAGTTTGAACTTGTTTAATTAAACCATTGTGGTTGTCTGGGAGCCTGCATCTTGAGATCAGTAAGGGAGATGAAATTTCCACTGAATGACTCACTAAGGAGCCAAGCATTGTGTGTGTTAAGAAGTGAAATGGGAGTTTGGTTGAAACTCCGAAGGAGATAAGAAGTGTCTTGTGGAGGCCTTGTACTCTGGCTTTAGTTTATAAGGAGATGTGGGACACGGGCTTCCCAGGTGGCACTAGTGGTAAAGAACCCACCTACCAATGCAAGAGATGTAAGAGACACGGATTTGACCCCTGGGTTGGCAAGATCTCCTGGAGGAGGGCATGACAACCACTATTCTTGCCTGGAGAATCCCATGGACAGAGGAGCCTGGTGGGCCACAATTTAGAGGGTCAGAAAGAGTCAGACATGCCTGAAATGACTTAGCCCACAGGCATGTAAGACTTACATTTATATATTTTGGGGATCTGTGAGGCAAGAGATTCAGGGCAAACATACCAAGGAATCATTTCTGCCATCAGTAAGACCAGATGGTCAGAGTGTTGGCAGTGGTCCATGAGTGTAAAATTGTGCAGATACTGCTTGCCGTGCTGGGATAAGTTCCTAAACTTGGGTACTGATCCTTGGGTACCATCGTTTTTCAGGGATATCCTGGAGTGAAGTGAAGACCAGCAGCTTTCTAGCACATTCCATCACAACGTGATTATGATCTTTCTTGCAAAGACTGTGCACAAAGGCAGGGCTTTGAGACACCCGTGGGTAGCCAGGTAAAGCTGTATCACATTCGTTTGATGGTGATGGCAAACTGCAACAGAGAAGCTGTTAAAATAGGCACTGAATAGAAGAGATTTAGCCAAATCTATGATTCCGAAGTGTTTATGAGCTGCTGATCAGACAAAGTCAGCAATTTAAATAATACCTGGTGTGGGGGGCCTCAGTGTGTGGGATCATGGAATTAAGATTGCAGTATCTGTGGTGAGGTGCCATTCATTCCTTCCTGGGTTAAGAAAAGGCCAAATTGGCCTATTCAACAGAGCAGTAGTGGGTATAATCACCCCCTTCTCTAAATAGGTCTTGCATAATGGGTTTCAATCTC
This sequence comes from Neotragus pygmaeus, assembly GCA_006410875.1. Lineage (NCBI taxonomy): Eukaryota > Metazoa > Chordata > Mammalia > Artiodactyla > Bovidae > Neotragus > Neotragus pygmaeus. The sequence goes on from SJYV01030657.1 coordinate 608,114, forward strand.
AAACGCCCAGTTTTAATTTATATTGGGTCTTATTAAATATTTTATCCAGCAGCGGAGAGGTCTATGCGTTCCTATTTTTGTTAAAATGATTGTATATATTGAAGACTTTATCACAAATTGAGTCAGAACCTCCATGTCCATAATGGGATATTTTGGGGCAATGGCCCTTTGACTATTGGGAACTTAGGAAAGGCAGTATTTCTGAGGGCTAAGAAGAGGCACACTTTTTTGTCTTCTATTTTAGGTTCAGTAACTACCCTAAGATTATAGGGAGTACCTTCTTTAGGTTAAGTGGGATCCCCAGGTATAATTATAATTTGGGTCTCAATATTGATTAAGGCTGTGAACGCTGGCCAACTAGGGCATCTCAGTAGGTGTTACAGTTAATTCAGAGCCTAGGCTATACGGCTGCAAAACCCAAACCGCACATGTTTATCTTCTTATTGTGCAAGGGTTTTTTTTTCACTAAAATTCACTATTTTAGATTTCCACCTGAGCCAGATTGTGGATCTCTGTTTCAGTTTCTTTGTCTCTTCCTCCCCAGAAGTTGTTTTTATTATTATTTGGTGGTGGTTACTAGCTCTACTTTGGGGGATGGGGTCCTCTCTATCCTGCTCATATTTAGAAATTTCTTCCTCCAGAGAACCTCAAAATAGTATCATCAGTTTTAGGGGCTTCCCCCCAAGAAAGTGGTGGCTTTATTGAGTTTTAGGGTTCACTGATTAAGTCAGGTTTGAATAAACACTTTGGCTGTGCTATGTGGGGCCACGCGTGTTTTTTCCTATAATCATGAGGATAAAAATTTTTGTTATGACGAAGGCACAGATGGCAGCAAAGGCCTTTTGAGGGTCCTGGTGGGCCATCTGCTTTTAGGAGTGTGACCATAGTCTGTTCTTCCATGTAAGCGATCACCCAAAGGGCACACACATTGCATAGGGTCTCAGTCTTTCCCCTGAGCGCTCTATTAAATGGAGACTAAAGCCTAGTGGAGACACATACAGTGGTCACAAGATGAGGGTCATTCCTTGCAATCTAGTGACAGTCATGGCTTAAGCCAGAATGGAGATGTGTAATTCAATCGGAGACATGCAGATGGGTCCAGGCCAAGACACATGTCCCAGAGTCATCCTCTGGTTCCTAAATGCCAGTTATTGAAATTTCTGACTTTAAGTTGGTTAAATATAACAGAGGCTTGAAAGAACTCAGCAATTGCGGCACAGCTCAGTGTGAGCTAGCCAGCAGGCAGCAGCACAGCTCAGGAGTAGGCTGGCCAGGAGCAGTTCATGAAGCAACCTCTCCAGCAGGCAGTTGAGCTGGCGAGCAGGTCAGCGCGGGTGAAGGCAGACCCTCAGTGGTGGTTGTTGTCTAGATATCCCGTGTCACCCTGAAAACTTGGGATGAGCTCCGTCACCCCAAATTTGGTTCATACACCACACACACCCCAAGAGGGTCTGACAAGGTTTATTACCCACATGATGAGGCTTTCTGGGGAGCTGGGCTACCTTCACAAAGAGATCCTCGAGAGTAAAGAAAGGAGACTATTTTGGCTTTGATGGTAGTTTGAGGGTAGGGCTGGGATGAAGTTTCCTGCCCACATGTCAGGGCTGGTGTAGTTTGAGTTTCTCTTTTTATTATTATTTTTGGCTACACTGGGTTTCTGTTGCAGCACATGGCCTTCTCTAGTTGTGGGGCATGGGCTTAGTTGCCCTGTGGCAGGTGGGATCTTAGTTTCCCAATCGGGGCTCAAACCCATGTTCCTGTGCAAAGGAAGGTAGATTCTCAACCACTGGACCACCAGGGAAGTCCCAGTTTGAACTTCCTGCCATCACCAAAGGAAGGAACAGTCAGGCTTTCTTAAGGGGACTGAGAGAATGGAGCTTGAAAGCTACTGGCACTCAAAGTAAAAAATGGAGTCAAGCTCTTTATTACAGATACATCATCCCCTTCAATCTCATTTTACAGATGACGTAAGAGTCTTAGAAGGATTAAATAGGACACATAGCTATTAAAGAAATAAAATGAATAGTGGAAATAGGAGTCAAACTCAAGCCCATGTGACTTCCAAATCTGCTCACTTGACCATGAGGCTACATTGACTCTTGGGAGGAAAGGGAGAATTGCAGCTGTAACAATCTGGGCTCCTCAAATGTCACAAAGGGAATCTCAATTATCAGTGGAGGGCCCTATCTATAAACAGGGAGCTGGAGAATATTAAAGCATAAAAGTGGTGGGAAGTATGGGCCAATTCGGGTTTGAAATATATGTCAACTGTAGATCTTGGTCCCTCAGTCTGGTTGCCCAGAACAGTTCACTGCAATTCTGTTTAATTATCCCTGCTTGACATGTGTGTCCCCTTACACTGTACAAGCATCAGTGGATTAGTCAATATGAATTGTAGAGCTTCTTAACCTGGGGCAGGGGGAGGGGAGGCAGATATGAAGCCAGTGGATGAATGTCGTGCTCACACACGACACACACACACACACACGCAACCACAAAGCTATTCTTCCAGCTTTGTTTCTGTTATTTTGAAGTAATAGAAGACATCTCTGGAAAAAAAAAATATTGTTGTCAATTTTAGGTGTTGTTTCATTTCAAACAATTGTGCTGTGGAATGGGATGCTTGTTCCTTAAGGCAATATACAAAGTTTGTGTTTATCACATGTCAATACCTATACTAATTTCTCACTGATTTAAATTGAAGAAGGTATATTTTGTCATAATTTTTACAGAAATCTTAAGCTTAGCTAATTTGGGAAGTTTCAAGAAATAAAAGCATGGAGAACTTTACGTAAAATTTATGTATCCCTCGCTTTCACTTTCATTACTGAACATACTGGGTCACTAAGGCAGCAAAAGGACTTGGACTATGGATGACTTGTCAAAGGGCCCATGAAACAAACATGCCGAAGGAGCACCTTCCAGGCCAGCATCCCTGTGTAGCATCCTTCAGTGCATTTCCTGAGAAGGTGAGATTTGGAAAGGATGAAACTTCACCTGGACTTATTTGCCTTTGCCTCTGCCCAAAATCATATCTTGGAAGACCCCACAACTTTGTCTCTCATATCGCCAAACAGCAGAGAATCTGCACAATAGGAGATGTCTTGGAGAAGACCCATGCCCTAGCGATAACCAGGCTGTATTATGACTTGGAGAAGAGATGTCAACCCAATGCCTTTATCAGATAGCCTCACCTACTCTAAGAGATGAACATTACTTCCTGATGTTTTATAGCAAGAGGTAAACTTATTCCTCTTCCCTTAGGCCTGCAATTGCATTGAAACAGCCTATAATTTTCAGCGTGGAGCTATGACTCTTTGTTATGTATATTCTGGTGCCATCAGAAGAAAGGCTTTCTTTTAATGGGTTCTTTTGGAAACATTAATGACTGCAAGTTTATTTTCTTTAAGGCAAGACTTTAACTGGCACAACCATCTGGGCATGGAAGGGAGCATCTGGCATGCTTGACAACCCATGGCTTCCTTGCTTGGGTGGAGATGCTGCACGCTTCATTGCTGTCTACGTTGGCATCAAAGATTCTGCCAAAATCTTGAAAGAAGTCTTGTCTAGTGCCATAAAAGCTAGTCGTTGGAGGAGTTTCTGTCACAAAATGGATGCATAATATTATGTTCTTATTTCAACACAAACATGTGGCCTTTCCAGAAAACAAATCCACAAGCTCTTGATTGAACACTGGACAGATTTTTTACCTCTATAAGGGAAGGAAAAGCCGCCTTGTGAAATAATTTGGCAGCAGTCTTTCACCACTGGTCTTACTTAGGGGACCTTATTAGCCATCTGAATGAAGTACATGTTTCCATTTAGGGTGCTTCAGTTACCACAATGGATGTTGCAGAGAAACCCTGAACTCTTTGGCCAGTTACCCTGCGGGAGGACAACTCTCCAAACTTGACTAAGTTAAAAGAAAGAGGTTCTGAAGACTGGAGTTGAGAATGATAGAGCCTTATCGATTTCTTGGTGTGTTAAAATCTAAAGACATTGAGGAATTAGACAGACTCTGGTACCAGTTCCAATGAGGAGGGGGTGTTCCCCACGCCAGTTCTGCAGACACCTGCTGGGTGTCCTACAATTAATTTAGTTCCAACACTCTCTACCTATAGACAGCATCAGAGTCCACAGGTTAAGTGTTTGGTCCTATAGGACTCCTGTCCACCCATTCACTTCGGATGCCAGTGGCAAGTAACAACCTGGCTCCTGACTTGCTGGCTATATATCAGGGGTGCCTATGACCCTCTCCTTGGGTTCCATTTATTTGCTAACGTGGCTCACAGAACTCAGAGAAATATTTGGGAACGTTAATCTTTTCTTTTCCAACACATTTTTGGGGTCCAGGATTTTTGATCATTCAGGTTCCATTTAAATTCAAATTTAAAATTGGTTTTATATTGATATCAAAGACCACTCCACAATTCCAACTTTTTATTCAAGCCAAGAAATCACAGCAATCTCATTAACATGTGATTTGAAGAAGAATTGAAAATTTTTGTTTTATGTGCAATTTTAGATCTATTCCCTCTACCACTCAAATAGACCTTGAATCTTAAAATAAATTATAAAAAACGAGACCAAGGCTTTTTTTTTTAAAGATTACTTTTAACTTCTCTTCATGTGCAGGAAGTACATTTCCAATGTAGAAAAATCTAGATGCAAAAGTTTTGCTATATGTATTTCTGTGCATTTTCTTCCTGGGAAGATGGGGCACAGCTTTCTCCAGCTTTTTGAAGAAGTCTGTGATGCTCATAGAGGAAAGGACTGTAGCACAGGCCAGGTTGGGTGAGCGGGCCTCAGCTCCACCTGCTTCCAATTATTCCTAATCATTGGTCAGGCTGTTGAGTCCTCAGCACTTCTTTGCATCCCAGCCAAGTAACCCCTTAAAAACAAACCAGGAAGGTTAATCAGCCCCAGTCCCTGGTCCTTAAATCAATCAGTACATCGTTGAAGTTATGCATAAATTTCCCAAAGGTAAACAGATTTCTATTTAAATGTTATTGCTCTCATTAGCATCAGCTGTTTTCATTATAAATGTGCTGAGATGTTCTTTTCTAATCTAGTTTATAAATTATGCTTATTACTTTGAGGTGTGGAAAAGAATTATTTTGGTTCCCAGGGTCCTTTTGCCTTTATGCCTTCATTTTCTCTGTCATCTGAGGAGCCTTCCCTGCCTTTCTCAGTGGTCCCTTTGCCTGTGTCCCCTCTGATGCTCAGCTCTTTTAAATCCTGGTTCTCCTTCTGCCCAGAGCATTTCTGCTTTGACTCATTTACTGGTGTATTCTTCTTCCTTCCACACGATGACATGGATGCCTTACAAGATTCAGTATTGAGCCTTCTGCCTTAATCTTTCTATATGTGTTCCTGTAGAGAACTCAGCCACTGTTTCTACCATCCGTCCCCTCCATCATGACCTATTTTTCTGCTCGCTCCACTATAACTTAGTTTCCTGAGGTGTGGTAGATACTTCTGGCTCGTATGTGGTTTAATAGTTACTTATTTGTGTGATATTGTTCATGATCAGGAAAAAAGTAGACGCACTGACAGATTTTATTTTCTTGGTCTCTAAAATCACTGCAAATGGTGACTACAGCCATGAAATTCAAAGACACTTACTCCTTGGAAGGAAGGCCATGACAAACCTAGACAGTGTATTAAGAATCAGAGATGTCACTTTGCCGACAGAGGTCCATATAGTCAAAGCTATGGTTTTTCCAGTAGTCATGTACAGATGTGAGATTTGGACCATAAAGAAGGCTGAGCACTGAACAACTGATGCTTTCGAACTGTGGTGTTGGAGAAGACTCCCGAGAGCCTCTTGGATTGCAAGGAGATCCAACCAGTCAATCCTAAAGGAAATCAACCCTGAATATTCATTGGAAGGACTGATGCTGAAGCTAAAGCTGCAATATTTTGGCCACCTATGTGAAGAGCTGACTCTGTGGAAAAGAGCCTGATGTTGGGAAAGATTAAAGGCAAAAGGAGATGAGGGTGGCAGAGGATGAGAGGGTTAGATAGCATCACTGACTCAAAGGACATGAATTTGAGCAAACTCTGGGAGATAGTGAAGGTCAGGGAAGCCTGGCATACTGCAGTCCATGGGGTCATGAGGAGTCGGGCACTACTTAGCGACTGAACATGTGCACAGAATATACACACGCTTCTGTGATTATGGAAATCCATCTATGGCAGGGAATACTGGTTACCAGTTACATTAGTTATATGAGATTTCCTATTTAAAAATGCATTTTAAGTAAAAATGACTTGATTGAAAGCAGAGGTCAACGCACTTTCTTTGTAAAGGGTTAGATAGTAAATATTTTTCTGTTTTTGGGCAAAGAACTCCATTGCAACCACTCATTTCTGCTGTTGTAGCTTGAAAGCACCACTGACAACATGTACACAATTGTGTGGCCAGATCTGGCCTGTAGGCTTTGTTTGCTGATCCCTGATCAAAAAAAATCTTTTATTATAACTAGAATTCAGGGAGTAAGTGGATATAGTAGAAACCATAAAGCTGAAATATAAATGCCTCAAGAGTGAGACAATTTGGTTTAAGCTATCACTTTGTTCAATATGTGAACAACTACTTTGTCCATTCAGAATGCTGGAAACACACATCCCTTTTCTTAAAGAGTTTAATCTACACAGACAGACTGAAGGACAGAAAGTTACCATTGGCTGCTGGCCTCAGAAGCACTACTGGAGATGTGTATGTGTGTGATTGTGTGTGTATGTGTAGGAGGAGGAAGAAGAGGGGTTATGTTGGTCCTGAAAAAACTGCCCTTTCTCACCTTCCCTAGACTATTCACTTGTACATGATTATATAATTTATGTCAGCCTTTGTCCATTTTATAGATGAGGAAACTGAGGTTAAGAGAGGTTAAAGAGTTACTGAAGGTCACAGAGCTGGTAAGTGGAGGGAGCGGGACTTGAACCAGCCAGTCTGACTTCAAGACCTGTGTATGTAACTGCAGCGCTACCCAGGCCCCAATTACTTAGGCTAAGGAATTGGTCCCTCCCTTTGGGATGATTTCGTGCAACAGAAACCAGATCCGTCTTTGGAAAGTCGTCAACTTACACAAATGCCCTTGGTGTCCTGCTCACATTGTCAGCCCGCTAAGGTGACTCTTGCAACGTGGACGGGGAACTGGGTCTCTTCACCTGCATTGGAAGTGGACATAGGACTTACCAACCAGAAACTCCAGGTTTCTGTGAGGACAGGAGGCACCTAGTCTGTTTATTTGTCAGCTGTTACTCAACGTGCTGGGGATTCCCAGGTGGCAAAGAATTTGCCTGTCAACTCAGGAGACACAAGAGACGCAGATTCAATCCCTGGGTTGGGAAGATCCCCTGGAGAAGGAAATGCCAACCCACCCCAGTATTCTTGCCTGAAAAAATTCCATGGACAGAGGAGCCTGGCTGGTTACAGTCCATGGGGTCTCAGAGTGGGACACGACCGAGCGACCGAGTACACACACATCCACTCAATGTACTGAGGGATGCTTGCTTGCTTACAGGACAAAGCAACCACAGCGACAATAATAGTAACAATTAGCAATGAGAATGATGCTACACCTCTGTGTGACTTGCTAGACGTTAGACGCTCTTATAAGTACTTTGCATGGCTTGCATGTATAATTAATTAATCCTCAGAACAAGGCTTTGAGGGTGTGTGTTAGTTTCCTGGGGCCGCCATAACAAATTGCTGCAAACTGGAGGCTTGCAACGACAGAAATTCACTCTCTCGTGGCTCTGGACTCTACAAGTCTGAGATCAAGGTGTCAGCGGGGCCACGTTCCCTCCAAAGGCTCCAGGGGAGGCTCTATCCTTGCCTCTTTCATCTTGGCTTTTGGTTTCATCACTCCAGTTGCTGCCTCTGTCCTCACATGGCGCTCTTCCCTGTGAGTCTGTCTCCATGGCTCCAGACCTCTTTCTCTCTTCCTAAGGACAGAAGTCATTGAGTTTAGGGCCACCCTAATCCAGGAGGACCTCATGTTTTTAAACAAATTTTTATTGGAGTATAGCTGCTTTTCAATATTATATTAGGTTCTACTGTACAGTAAAGTGAACCAGCTAGATTATACATATATCCCCTCTTTTTTGGAATTCCTTGGTATTTAAGTCACCACCAAGCATTGAATAGAGTTCCCTGAGCTACACAGTAGATTCTCATTAATTATCTATTTTCTACATAGTATCAATAGTGTATAAATGTTAATTCCAGTCTCCCAATTTATCTTCCCCCATATCTCCTTGGTGTTCATATGTTTTTTTCTCTATATCTGTGTCTGTACTTCTGCTTGTAAATAAGATCACCCATGCCATTTTCTTCAGATTCCACATATATGCATTAATAGGCAATACTTGTTTTTCTCTTTCTGACTTACTGCACACTGGGTTACAGTCTCTAGGTCCATCCATATTTCTACAAAGGAGGATCTTATCTTAATCACATTTTCAAAAAATAAAGTCATATACACAAGCCCTGTGCCGGCGGGGGAGCAGATAGGACTTCAACTTTGAGGGGATAAAATTAAACCCACAACAGGGAGATACTATTATTATTTCCATTTCACAGCATGAGGATTCAAGGTACTGAGAGATTAGGAATCTATCTGAGGTCACACAGCTTTATTAGCAGAGTCAGGATTTGAACTCAGATATTCTGGGAGGCTGTAACCTGAACCACTGTGTCAACAACTGCTTTGCCTGCAGAGTTGCCGTGCCTGGCACTTCAGACACGCTGTGGCCTTGCTGCAGCTTCTGGTGAGAACAAACACGTACTGAATTAGCTGAGTGCGTGGAAAGCCTTGTGGCTGTGTCGGGTGACTCCCAAGGAGCCTGAGGACAGGTGAGGGGCTGGACTGCTGGTGGGGATTCTTGTTTATCTCAACAGGGAATCAGGCTCTCAGTGTGGCAGACTGGGCACATGACCAGCTCCTGCCGTCACCTGCGTGATTGGTTTTCTGTGTTCATTTCAATAATGAACAATATTAAAGGAGGCTAGAGATGCAGTGGAGATACAGCATTGTGGGAGGAACAAAGAGATTTTAATGTGTTGGGTCTCAGTTGTGGGGAAGATGAGGGATATGATAACAGGGTATGAAGGCAGCAGCGATTATGCAGCAGCCTTTGTTCCATCCATCATGGCTCACGTCTGGGGTTGGTGGCAGAACAGAAGTCTTCTCAGATCCGGGCATTATCTCTGCTGTTTATTTACATCTCAAATCAGGTTGTACTGACAAGGAGTGAAAGGGCTTCCAGGGAAGAAATGTAACTACATGATATATTTCCTACAGAAAGTGCAAACACAATACAGACTATCTGGTTAAATATATCATCCCAGAAAGGATCCAACTGCTGAAAGCTTAAATCTGCACTTGATATTTCTTGGCATGAGATCATTACAACAGTTCCCCCCTTAGTCATGGGGGATATACCCCAGACCCCCTGTAGATGCCTGGAACTCTGGATAGTACTCAACCCTCTATACTGTGTTTTTCCCTTTATCTACATGCATAGGTATTATGAACTTTAATTTATAAATTAGGCACTGCAAGGGGTTAACAGTAATAGCTAACAATAAAAATGATAGTAATGTACCATAATAAGGATTTCGTGACTGTGGTTTCTCTCTGTCAAAATAGTGTACAAATGTAATGCTTTTTCCATCTTAATTAAACACGTATCCTTCATTGTGGCTGTAACTTTTGCAGTTTGAGGTGCGACAGCAAAAGCAGCACGGGGTTCTTTTTCTTTCTCACAGTCTCATGGATAGAAAATTTGCTCTTACCATAGGCAAGCTTAGCATGTGGGCTTTTCTTTTTCCCTTATTAAGTCAAGAACGTTAACCTCTTCACTTAAAGGGAGCAGTCTAAGGTTCTCTTAGGCACATCCATACTGCCTGCATCACCACTGTTGTGTGTTAGGACCAGTGTTGGGTAAAATCAGGGTTCCTGGAACACAAGGACTAAGGTACCAAGACAGGCAACCTGATAAAATAAAGGACTACCAAATGACTAACAGGGCAGCGAGTGGCATGTGCTGGGCAAAGGAATGTCACTCAGGAGGGAGCTGGAAGGCCTGAGATTTCATCACGCTGCTCAGAACAGCCCACTGTTTAAGATGTATAAACTCTTTATTTCTGAAATTTCCCTTTTAGTATCTTTGGACTGTGGTTGACCACAGGTAACTGAACCTGCAGACAGACAGGGCAGAGAAACTTTGGATAAGCAAGGATGACTGTATGTGCCCTCCAAGATGACCAGCCTCCCCTGTTCTCTTTCTGATTGCTCTGCATGACCTCCCCTGGTCCACTCTGTGTCCTGAGTCTGTTTTTCACACCATTCCTTCTTTTCTGGAAGGACAGCCTGCCTGGACTACCTCATCTTCTCTGCAGCTTTGATTCACGGCTAGCTATGTGCTGATGCTTCCAAACTCTATCTTCCCACTTGTTCTTCCCTTCTCAGCTCTTTACAAACTTTATGAACAGATCCTACATTTTCATAGTTAAAACCGAGACAGTATAAACAATCAGTATAAATTCCTCCTTCCTTCTTGGTCTTGCATCTGCCTAGTTTGGTTTTTCCTAGAAGGTTATTCCCGGTCTCTTATGACTCCTTCTAGAGGTGCTCCTGTACCAGAAAATAGAAATGGTAGTTTTTCCTCCTTTTTCCTTCAAATGTGCCATATTATACACATTCTGAATTTTTTTCACTTTTGATCTTTCCATGACAAGATTGAGAGAACTTCATTTTTTCTTTTCTTTTTTTAAATTTTAAATTGCAGTGTTCCATTGTATGGCTGTCCCATTATGATTTAACCAGCCTTCTACCAAAGGACATTTGAGTTGTCACCAGTCATTTGCTATACTGGTTAATTTTATGTGCAATTGGTTTGGCCATAAGGTGCCAAATATTTGGTTAAATATTATTTCTGGGTGTGTTTTTGAGGGTGATTTGTATGAGATTAACATCTGATCCAGACTCAGATTGGAACCATGCCATTGGCTCTCCTGGATCTGAACTTCTCAGCCTCCATAATCGTAAGGACCAATTCCTCAAAACCAATCTCTGTCAATGAATATGGAAAGATATAGAGGTATATAGATTTAAGTTCCAAAGGGAATCTGGATCTCTTGTCATGATTTTCTCTCAGTACATGCATTTCTAGCACCTCTGACAGGTAAGGAGGAATCCAGTCTGAGAGAGTATGGGGGGAAGAGGGCGGAAAACTTGCTACCCAAGCAGGGCAACAGAACCTCTTTAGAGAGAGAAATGATCCTGCCAGAGAGGAGGAGGAGAGAATGCTAGGAGAGGAAGGTAAAACCTCTGGCTGGGCCTCCTGATCTCAAAAACCATCATGACTGTGACCTTTCTCCTGTATTTTAGGAAGAGGAGCCTATGCATATTATTATTAAAGGGTACATGTCTTGACCCACTGTTACAGACTGACTTGTGTTTCCTTAATATTCATATGTTAAGGCCTAATCCCTTAATGTGACTGTGGAGGTAGGGCCTTTATGGAAGTAAATAAGGTTAAATGAATCACTGTTGTTCCTGTTCAATCCTTCAGGCATGTCCAACTCTTTTTGACCCCATGGACTGCAGCAAGCCAGGCTTCCTGTGCTTAACCATCTCCCTGAGCTTGCTCAAACTCATGTCCATTGAGTCAGTGATGCCTTCCAACTATCTTGTTCTCCGTCATCCCTTTCTCCTCCTGCCTTCAATCTTTCCCAACATCAGGGTCTTTACCAATGAGTTGGCTCTGCGCATCAGGTGGCCAAAGTATTGGAGCTTCAGTATCAGTCCTTCCAATGAATATTCAGGACTGATTTCCTTTAGGACTGGCTGGTTTGATCTCCTTGCAGTCCAAGGGACTCTCAGGAGTCTTCTCCAACACCACAGTTCAAAAGCATTAATTCTTTGGCACTCAGCTGTCTTTATATTCCAACTCTCACATCCATACTTGACTATGGGAAAAACTATAGCTTTGAGTATATGGACCTTTGCCGGCAAAGTTATGTCTCTGCTTTTTAATATGCTCTCTAGGTTTGTCATAGCTTTTCTTCCAAGGGGCAAGCGTCTTTCAATTTCATGGCTGCAGTCACCATCTGCAGTGATTTTGAAGCCCAAGAAAATAGAGTCTGTCACTGTTTCCATTGTTTCCCTATCTATTTCCCATGAAGAGATGGGACTGGATGCCATGATCGTGGTTGTTTGAATGTTGAGATTTAAACCAGCTTTTTCACTCTCCTATTTCACTTTCATCAAGAGGCTCTTTAGTTTCTCTTTGCATTCTGCCATTAGGGCAGTGTCATCTGAATATCTGATGTTATTAATATTTCTCCCAGCAATCTTGATTCCAGCTTGTGCTTCCTCCAGCCCAGCATTTCTCATGATGTACTCTGCATTGAAGATAAATAAGCAAAATGACAATATGCAGCCTTGACATACTCCTTTCCCAGTTTGCAACCAGTCTGTTGTTCCACATCTGGCTCTAACTGTGGCTTCTTGACTTGCATACAGGTTTCTCAGGAGGCAGGTAAGGTAGTCTGNGAAGATAAATAAGCAAAATGACAATATGCAGCCTTGACATACTCCTTTCCCAGTTTGCAACCAGTCTGTTGTTCCACATCTGGCTCTAACTGTGGCTTCTTGACTTGCATACAGGTTTCTCAGGAGGCAGGTAAGGTAGTCTGGTATTCCTATCTCTTTAAGAATTTTCCACAGTTGTGATCCACACAGTCAAAGGCTTTAGCATAGTCAGTGAAGCAGAAGTGGATGCTTTTCTAGAATTCTCTTGCTTTTTCTATGATCCAACAGATGTTGGCAGTTTGATCTCTGGTTCCTCTGCCTTTTCTANAAAAAAAAAAAAAAAAGGAGGGAATGGGTGAAATAGGAAGGACAAAGAGAATGTTTATTGAGTATTCATTGGAAGGACTGGTGTTGAAGCTGAAGCTCCAATAATTTGGCAACCTGATGCAAAGAGCAAACTCATTGGAAAAGACTCTGATGCTGGGAAAGATTGAGGACAGGAGGAGAAGGGGACAACATCAGAGGAGATGGTTGGATGGCATCATTGACTCAACAGATATGAGTTTAAGCAAACTCCAGGAGATAGTGAAGGACAGGAGAGCCTGTATTGCTGCAGTGCATGGGGTAGCAAAGAGTCGGACATGACTTAGCAACTGAACAACAACATATATGGTTAAGGGAATTGCGTGATCTGGACTTTTCAGGCATTTTAATGGCTGTCTCACAGTGGGGAGTTTTAAAGCAAAAAACTTGATTTCAGCTATGTATTTTAGCAAGAAAACTCTGGCAGCCTATCAGAATAGATTAGACAGAGAAAAGGAGACCTCTGTCGATCCAAGTGATTGTGAACTTGAACTAGGAGTGGGGACGGCAGGAGGATTTCAAGGGGACTATCAAGGATGGACGAGCCTGGTAATAATGACAGTGAGAAAGCTTCTAGTGTCTGGTGAGGGCGGCTGTGTAGATGGTGAGGCTGTGGGAAGCACTGGAGGCTTGAGGGTATGACTCATGAGGAAGGGTGTGTATGGCCTTAATAGTTCTCGATATGTGGTCAGTGGTTGAGGAGGAGGATCTGGAATGCTAGAGGCTGAATGAGAAGCCATTGGGCTTGGAGGTTCCTATCTCCTGTAACCAGCCACCCATGGTTTCTCCTCCAGGGCCCCAAACTCTTGACAACATTGATCTGAATCTCAGTTCAGAGCATTGAGTGCTGAAACACTAGCAAAAAGGTAAAAGAGTTTTTGTCTGAATAAATAAGGAGGTGATATACAGCGGCTGCTGGAAAAATAATGGCTTTACGTGGCAGTAAATAGAATCTGGTAGAAATTAAAACGTAGGGCAGTAGTTTAGGGTCACAGCCAAACGACTCAAGATAGTAGTAAGTATAATAGAAGTCAAAGAAATTGGAAAACCAAGATTCCATTTTAGGATGAATTTTTTCCCATAAAATAAATTAGTTTTCCTGTTTTGTGTATATGAGAAGATTCAGAAAATGATCAAAAAAATAGAAAGAAGGAGAAAACTATAATACATGGTTTTTATACAAAAAATGCAGATATAAACATTTTAGAATTTTTTTCCTCCAGTCTATTTTACTACGTGTAAGTTTCTTTTATTGTGTAGTTGAGAATATACATTTCTTTGTATTTTGCTTTTCTGCTTAACATTATAACAAAAGCAATTTTTGCAAGAATATACAGGATAATTCACCCAACAGAAAAATTAGTCTTAAAATGGACCATTTCACATGGAAGATTTTGTCACATTATAAAAGGAATATTAAAAGAAAACAATAGGAAAGGAAAGGTTTACCAATATATAGTGTTGGAAAATTGATTAACAATTTGAAAAAAGCATTTATTTAAGTNAAAATTAGTCTTAAAATGGACCATTTCACATGGAAGATTTTGTCACATTATAAAAGGAATATTAAAAGAAAACAATAGGAAAGGAAAGGTTTACCAATATATAGTGTTGGAAAATTGATTAACAATTTGAAAAAAGCATTTATTTAAGTCCTTATCTTCTCCCACTAAAACGAATTACTGGTAGATTTTTTTTAATCAAATACAAAAACTAGAGCAAATATAATTAATATTTATTGGACTTCTGGAGAAACAAGACTACCTCCTTTCTAAGCTAAGACTTGGTAGAATAAATCAAACATAAACTAAGAATTAATATCCTTTCTCCTTTGAGAACTCAATCCATAAGAAAATCACTAAATTCCTAATGATAAAATGGTAAAGGCCATAAACAGACAAGAGTCTACTAGTCAACAAACAGAAAAAGGTGTGACTCCAGTAATAATCGAAGAAATATAAACTAAACACAATGTTACCTTATTCTTTTTTTCACCCATTAAATTAGCAAGCTTTAAAAACTACTCAGGAAAACAATCAGGAGAGGCTAGTTATGCTGTAGTAACCACCACAAGAAGTGACTGAAAACAATAATTTCCAAATGTTTTCTGTGAATTACTGTCAAACAGTAAATATTTGGGGCTTTGTGAGCCACACAGTCTCTGTGACAACTACTCAACTCTGTCATGATAGCAAAAAAGCAACCATCAGTTCAGTTCAGTTCAGTTCAGTNGTCATCTGAATTAAATTCACCCATTCTGGTCCATTTTAGTTCACTGATTCCTAAAATGTCAATGTTCACTCTTGCCATCTCCTGTTTTGCCACTTCCAATTTACCTTGATTCATGGACCTAACTTTCCAGGTTCCTATGTGATATTGTTCTTTACAACATTGGACTTTACTTTCACCACCAGTCACATCCACAACTGGGCATTATTTCTGCTTTGCCTCAGCCTCATTCCTTCTGAAGCTATTTCTCTGCTATTCTCCAGTAACATATTGGGCACCTACTGATGTGGTGAGTTCATCTTTCAGTGTCATATCTTTCTGCCTTTTCATACTGTTCATGGGAGTTCTTAAGAATGATGAAGTAGTGGTTTGCCATTCCCTTCTCTGGTGGACCACATTTTGCCAGAAATCTCCACCATGACCATCTTGGGTGGCCCTGCATGGATTGACTCATTGTTTCATTGAGTTAGTCAAGGCTGCAATCCATGTGATCAGTCTGGTTAGCTTTCTTTGATTGTGGTTTTCATTAAGCCTGCCCTCTGATGGATGATGATAAGAGGCTTGTGGAAGCGTCCCATCTGATGGGAAGGAATATAATCATAAGGATGATCTAATAGACTGATGTCCTTACAAGGAGAGGAAGAGACACCAGTAAGCTCTCTCTCTCTATGCTCACAGAGGAAAGACCACGTGAGGACACAGCAAGTTTGCAGGCCAAAAAGAGAGTTCCCACCCCAGGCCAACCCTGGCAACTTGATCTTGGACTTCTCACTTTCAGAACCATGCAAAAATAAATGTTTGTTAAGCTGCTCAATGGTATTTTATTATGAAACCTCAGCAGACTAATGTCCCCATATATTGTTTTTAATCGATTTTAGTTATATGAGTAAGGGATACTT
This sequence comes from Neotragus pygmaeus, assembly GCA_006410875.1. Taxonomy (NCBI): domain Eukaryota; kingdom Metazoa; phylum Chordata; class Mammalia; order Artiodactyla; family Bovidae; genus Neotragus; species Neotragus pygmaeus. The sequence goes on from SJYV01030657.1 coordinate 624,153, forward strand.
CCATTCTCCTTGTAAACAAAAGTAAACATTAAAGAGTCTTTAACAAACACCTCCCATCTTAATTCTCTAGTGCAGAGGTTGGTAAACTATGGCCCACAGGCCCATTCTAACTCTCTCTATGTTTTTGAAATAGTTCTCTTGGAGCACACCTCTTTCATTTGTTTACTGTCAGTGACTGCATCTAACTCCATTAGAAGAGTGGATTAGTCACAACAGAGACAGTAAGACCTGATAAGCCTAAAATATTAACTCTGTGGCCCTTTACAAAAGGATATTGCTGACCCCTGCTCCAGACCATCCCCACAAACAAGCACTATTACAGTTTGTGTGAATTGTTTTTGCCTATATAGTTCTGTATTATATAGCACTGTATGTGTTACAGCAATGGTGATATCTTTTCCTGTATCTCTTTCTCAGACAACAATAAGCCTTGGAGATTTGTCCATGTTGGTAGACATAGGTCTGTCACTTTATTGTTTTAAAACTGCTGCATAATATTCCAAAGTTTTAACATAACTCAGTTGATTCCATGCTTTTACTAATGGAGGCTTCCCTGGTATCTCAGTTGGTAAAGAATCTGCTTGCAATGCAGGAGACCCTGGTTCTAGTCCTGGGTCAGGAAGATGTGCTGGAGAAGGGATAGGCTACCCACTCTAGTATTCTTGGGCTTCCCTGGTGGCTCAGCTGGTAAAGAATCCACCTGCAATGTGGGAGACCTAGGTTCGATCCCTGGGTTGGGAAGATCCCCTGCAGAAGGGAACGGCTACCCACTCCAGTATTCTGGCCTGGAGAATTCCATGGACAATACAGTCCATGGGGTTGCAAGGAATTGGACACAACTGAGTGATTTTCACTTTCACTGGTTATTTCCAGTTTTTTTCCACTACAAAAAACACACCAACAGCAAAACAAATACCTTGTATGACATCTCCTTATACGTATGTTTGCGTGACTCTCTGTGACTAAACCAAGACGGAGATTGCTAGGCTCTGAGGCAAACACATTTTAAAATTTAGTCCTATTTTTCAAGTAGGTGATACATTTACGTGATGCCAAAAAATTTTAAAAATGATATACAAGGCATACACTGCAAAGCCTCACCTCTCCCTGTTTTCTGTTGTCTCCCATCCCTAATAAGGTATTAGTTTCTTATTTATCCTTTTAGGGTTTCTTGATGAAAACAGAGCAAAGGAGGCTATGTACTCCTAGCATACTATATATATATTTCTTTATTTCACCATCTTTTCACTTGACAGTATATTGTGGCATTTACAGTTATCTTCCCATAACTATAAATCTTCTTATATAGGTATATAGAATGTGTACTCATGCCTTTTAAGCATAGCATTTGGTCTGTGTAGTATTCTTTCCATTGATGTACCCTACTTTATTTAACTAGGTCCTTATAGGGGATCACTTTTTTTCTCCTTTCTTTCATGATGACAACAAGAAATGCACATTTTAAATGTTAATAGATATAGCCCCATTGCCAGTTTAAAGGGCTGTGTTGTTTGCATGCCCACCTGGGTGCCTTTTTAAGAAGCCAAAACAGAGCAGACACTTGCTTGCCATTTAAGCTCCAGCAGTTCCCAGAACTCAGCATGTTTTGCCACATGTCCTTACTATTCTCTTTGTTGGACCCTCCCTTTCTACACCTTGTCTGTCTAGCTGACTCTAAAATCTTCCTCTAAGTTTTGCCTGGAAAATCTGTGAAGCTACCAGCCCCTGTGGCAGAGTTGATTATTCCCTCTCTTGGGCACTTGCCTACATCTCTATTTTTGCACTTCTCACAAGGTTCATTTTCTTTCTTTCCCAGTCTTGTCTCATTTCCTTCATGGTGGACTTCTTGAAGGATGAGACCACTTCTTCATTCCTAAAACCTAAGACAGGCCTGTTGTGCAATAGGTGCTCAATAAAAGTTGGCTGAATGAGTAAATTAGCGAGTAAGTGATCACTAAAAACACAGATGAACCAACGAAATTGAATTTGGACAGTGAATTCAAGGGTGTGTTTATCCACTAGTCTGCCAATCATGCAGATGAGCTTATCTGCATCTGCTGATGGAATTTCGGCAGAATTTGCATGCTGGAGGGGGAGGCTGCCAGTTCACAGAGGAGTCTTCTAGGCATTTGTCATTCATTATAAAACATAAGCTTGCATTGGAGTTTATGCAGCACAGTGTCAGCCAATTAGAGGAGATTGTAGCTTTAGAAACAAACATCTGCTTGGTGCTGGGTAAATAATAGTTAGAGTCTGGTGTTTTACGACTATGTGATTAATTTGAATCTCATATAATTTAGTATTTGACCATGTGGGACTCACAGAGATCATGCCCATAATCCAAGTTACAGCTGCAAAAATGATATCTGGGATTTCCTACTATTGGCTGTAGGTACTTAGAGATGATTTCTGGTTGGTGTGACAACTGGGACTACAGGAAAGAGCATGGGTCAGTGGTAGCCACCTCACATAAAGGATCACAGAGAGGGACACTTGTCTTCACAGTCTATTCTGGATGTGTGCATGTGCTTAGTTGCTATAGTCATGTCTGACTCTTGTGACCCCATGGACTGTAGCCCACCAGACTCCTCTGTCCATGGGACTTTCCAGGCAAGAATACTGGAGTGGGTTGCTATGTCCTCCAGGGTATCTTCCCGACTCAGGGATGAAACCCACATCTCCTGTATTGCAGGTAGATTCTTTACCACTGAGCCACCTGGGAAACCCTCTACCCTGGATACCCAAGTGCTCACTCACCTCACTCATGTCCAACTCTTTGTGACCCCATGGACAGTAGCCCACCAGGTTACTCTGTCCATGGAATTCTCTGGGCAANCAGGTAGATTCTTTACCACTGAGCCACCTGGGAAACCCTCTACCCTGGATACCCAAGTGCTCACTCACCTCACTCATGTCCAACTCTTTGTGACCCCATGGACAGTAGCCCACCAGGTTACTCTGTCCATGGAATTCTCTGGGCAAGAATACTGGAGTGGGTTGCCATTTCCTTCTCCAGGGGATCTTCCCAACCCAGAGATCAAACCTGGGTCTCCTATACTGCAGGCAGATTCTTTACTGACTGAGCTACAAGAGAAGCCCTCTATAATTCCATCTTGGACAACCCTTCCATAGACAATACATGGAGTACTGGGAAAATATGAATGCACTCTGTTGGCCTTTGATCATTGTTTCTCCTTTTCCCAGGGGGAAGAAAGTTAAAAGAAACATGGTAAGGAAAGTACCATCAATCAAGTTCCTTCTATGGTAGGTCCTTTCCAGGTGCTTTTCTCCTCTTTTCCCCATTTGCAACTCATAACAGCATGAGGCTAGGATTATTAATTACTATTTTACAAATAAACAAAATGAGTTGGGGGGACTTATTCTGGGCTCTAGCTGGCAGGTGGTCATCCTGGGAGTTAAAGCGGATCTGCTCAAGCCTGTGTTTCTCCCAGGATACCACCCTGCATTCCCAGAGGATGTGGCCAATGATACTTGACAGAGTGGTGGCTGTGCCATAGTTCTATTCTCTGCAGATAGTACTGGGTGGATTGGCTGTGAACTCTGCCTGTCTTGCTTCCAAATAAGATAAGCCGACGCACTGTGATCTTTGCCTGTGGGGTTCTCAAGTACATCATTCAAATGCTTTGTGTGAAAAGATGAGAGGCCTGGTGAAAAGCTGGCTGTTGGCGGACTTGAGTGTGTAACAAATGATAGCCAAGTGACCGAGAATGTAGAATATTCACCAAGCTAATAAGACTGCCTGGCTCTATAACTACCGCAGAAATGAGAAAACAACTAGGCCATTGAATTTCCACAGAATCATCAATGGAGCTTTGAAAAATAAGCGTGTCTGGTCACCACCCACAGATATTCTGATTCCATGGATATTTTAAACAAGCTTCCCTTGCTATTCTGATGCTTAGCCAGATTTTAAAATCTGTGATCTAGTCAAATGGATCATTTGAGTCATCAGACCTTGAATAAGGATTGCTTTCTTTGGCTACATTTTTCCTTTATCACATTAAGTCACTCCCTCTCTCTCTCTCTCTGTGTGTGTCTCTCTTGTACATTTTTTTTTTCCTAGCAGTTAGAAATTCTTCAAAGTTTTTTGCCACTAAACCATCTGCTGGTGAAATCTCCCACTAGGTTTCAAATGCCAAACTGTTCCCAGTAGCAATTTTCTGTATTATTTTGGGGAAAAGAATGAATTACATTTCTTCCCTTGAAACGAAACTACTTTAAAAATAAAAATACTCATTATGGACCAATAACATAATTGCTTATATTTTTAAAAGAATAGCTTTATTAGAGACATGTTTTGTGAGTTTTCTTCAGGCTTCCCTCATAGGCTTGATTCTTGCATTGAGAACAAGAAGCATGGATGATTCTAGTGCAGGGTGCTCTGGCGGGTAGTGGTAATATAGAGAGAATGGAGACCAATTTGGCTCAAAGAATTATAGGATGTTTTATTGAGTTCCCAATGCCCACAAGCTTCATGGAAGTAGTCAGACGATGCTATAAGCCTCATTTGAGGATTTATGTGGATTGTACCCTTGTCACGTTGTGTAATCCCCTCCCAATTCAAAACCTTTCTCCATTACTATAGAAACCCACATCCTGTGATAAGTAACAGGAGTGTTGTTAAAAGTCTTGGGAAAGATAAACCTGAAATTGTTGTATTTGCCTCCATTTGGAGATGGTTTTCTTAAAGAGTCTTGTTGGTTAATCTTCTAAACCTTTGATATCCATTTATAATGGCAGATGGCCAGCTATCCACCCAGACCTCATGATCCCCTTTCTATCGCATAACATTCTACTGGGAAAGAGTATCCCATCTGGGAACCACATAACCCATTTTCCTGCGCATCAGTGTGTGGTTGTCCGATGAGTCCTGACCAATGGGATGAGTAGAATTGATGTGTGTCACTTAAAAAAAAAAAAAAGTGGGTGTGTTTTCTATTTCTCTTTCTCTGTCAACTGTGCACAGATAATTTCAAAGACTTAGGGGACAGTGGAATCATCATGTTGAAAGAGGCTGGGTCCCTGAATCACTGCATGTAAGGAAGTTGCCTGCTGACCAGAAATACCATCACTGAGCTTTCATGTGAATGAGAAGTAAGTTCTCACTATGTTGAACTGTAGTTTGAAGGTTGCTCATTAATTGTACTGATCAGCTGAAAACTTTCATTTGGTTTAAGGCGCTTTGATCTCCTGACCCAGAAGTGCTGATAAGAGCAGTGACTCCTTCTCATGTCCAGCATGGAACATCTGGCATCAGTAAAGAATTTTCATCTTGTGACAACCATTCTGGGTTAGCTTCCGGTGGCTAAGAGGGAAAGAATCTGCCTGCAATGCAGGAGCTGTGGGAGAGATGGGTTCTATCCCTGGGTCGGGAAGATCCCCTGAATAAGAAAATGGCAACCCACTCCAGTATTCTTGCCTGGAGAACCCCATGGATAGAGGAGCTTGGTGGGCTACAGTCCATGGGGTCGCAAACAGTTGGACATGACTTAAGAGACTTAGCATGCATGTACGGCAACCACTCTAAGAGAAAAGAGAATATTTGTTACCAGAGAGTGGTATGAATAGTAAAAAGATATCAAGGATGAAAGAAGACTTTAAAAATAAAGTGACGCCCACTGGGACAGGCAGGTAGATGAATGATTTCTGCCCCATAAGATGGGGGAATATTTTCTACTCTTGTTCTGTTTAAGCCTCTGACAACAGACTTTGTATCTTTCCCTGCACTAACCCTACAGAGACAGTTCTGGCAGTCACCAGGGAAGAGGATCACTTTGCAAATAACACATTTCAGTACCAGTAGCAATAAATATCCTTGAAAGTCTTCACAAACTAGGCAGTCGTCTAGGTAGAGAGAGGAAAAAAAAAAAAAAAAAAAGCCTGCCAAATTATATGTCTTCAGAGTGCTTACAAAGCAGTCAGGCTGACAGAACATAATAATAAGAAATATTAAGGCACAAAGGCCAAGTGTAAAATTAGTGGTAAGAAGCGAGCTGACACAGGCCTTCAGGTGGAAGCAACCACACTTGGGCTTGTGACATAGCAGAGAGTCCTGGGCAAGAATCTCATTTTAGCAGCTTACATCAGGGCAAAATGCAAATAAAAATAAAGTCTCTGCAGCACCGCTTGCTTTAAAATTTTAAAAATAATTTTTAGAATATAGGTAAGCCTACAAAATGAGTCCTTATTTATTAAATGTCATTTGACACGTAAGTAGCGATCACAACAAAAACTGCAAACCAGCATCCTAAAATTCTTCCTGCAGGATAGTCATTATGCAATTCTGTTGGAGACAAAGCCATGCTTAAAAAAAAATGGAATATAAATTTTGGGGCAAAGTAGGTATTTTAAAAATTAAGAATTTGCTCAGCTTACAAGCTGACCAATCACAACAGACATGGGCCTTAGAGGGGACCCAGAAGCTCCAAAGTGTAGGTGGCGTTAACTCTTCACCTGCTGGATCATCATTAACAATCCTCCCAGCTGCACCTGGGCACACTGGCCAAACATCAGCCCAATACAGAATCATTATAAAAAGTGAAAACATTGCTGACAAGGAATCTCACTCTGTTCCCACCTCTCAGAGATGATTATCACAAAAAATTTAGAATATATCCTTCCAGACTTAAAAAGTTTTCTGTGCAAACATAAATAACATCATATTATGCATTCTACTCTTTTCATCCCTCTTAAAAAGATAGTATATTATGAACACTCTGTTATGTGCACACATAATTACCAATGTTCTTGCTTTTTCTTTTATCTCTTAATGAGAAGTTGTGGACCTAAATCAATACCATTATTGAAGTGTTTTAGGCACTCTTAAACTGCAGTCTCAAATTCATGCAGCATTTTAAGTGTACGTTGTTTTTCGGAGGTTGTTGGGGGAAGGCACAGCAAAGGTCCCTTCCTGCAGCTACGGTCCCCTCATTATCCTCCCTGGTTGTTTTTCTAGTCTTGCTCATTCCATACCCTGGAGGGCTCACTGTTGTCTTGACCTCCTAAGGGAACTTACTGTGTGTTGTTAACTCCTCAGTGTCTTTAAAAAAAAAAAAACTTTTTAAAAAATTTATTTATTTATTTAGGTGGCAGCACCAGGTCTTCACTATGGCATGCAAATTCTTAGTTGCAGCATGTGGGGTCTAGTTCCCCAACCAGGGATCAAACTTGGCCCCCTTACATTGGAAGTATGGAGTCTTAACCACTAGACCACCAGGGAAATCCCTTTCAGTCAGTTTCTTTAAAAAAAAAATTTTTTTTTTTTACTTTTGTTTATTTTATTTATTTTTGTAAGTGGGTCATCTTTATTTTATTTTATTTTATTTTTACTTTATTTTACTTTACAATACTCTATTGGGTTTGCCATACATCGACATGAATCCACCACAGGTGTACACGAGCTCCCAATCCTGAATCCCCCTCCCACCTCCCACCCCACAACGTCTCTCTGGATCATCTCTGTGCACCAGCCCCAAGTATCCCACATCCTGCATCTAACATAGACCGGCGCCTCGTTTCTTACATGTGAGACAACAAAAGAGACACAGACATATAGAACGGACTTTTGGCCTCTGAGGGAGAGGGAGAGGGTGGGATGATTTGGGAGAATGGCATTGAAGCATGTATACTATCATGTAAGAAACGAGGCACCAGTCTTTTTTAAAATTTAGTTAATTTATTTATTTTGGCTGTGCTGGGTTTTTGTTGCTGCTCGGGCTTTTGTCTAGTTGCAGCCAGAGGGGGCTCCTCTTTGTTGCAATGCGTGGGTTTCTCATTGCAGTGGCTTCTCTTGTTGCAGAGCATGGGCTCTAGAGCGCATGGGCTTCAGTAGTTGCTGTTGCGAGGCTCTAGAGCACAGGCTCAATAGTTGTGGCGAATGGGTTTTGTGGCTCTGTGGCACCTGGGATCTTCCCAGACCAGAGATCAAATCCATGTCTCCTGCATTGGCAGGTGGACGCTTAACTATTGGGCCACCGGGAACCCCTCAGTCAATTGCTTGTACCTTTCTCTCCCTTCATAATTTCCTGGTCCTAGTGTTCTTTCCTTGGAGAAGGCAATGGCACCCCACTCTTGGCTGAAAAATCTCATGGACGGAGGAGCCTAGTGGGCTGCAGTCTATGGGGTCGCTAAGAGTCGGACACGACCGAGCGACTTCACTTTCACTTTTGACTTTCATGCATTGGAGAAGGAAATGGCAACCCACTCCAATGTTCTTGCCTGGAGAATCCCAGGGACGGGGGAGCCTGGTGGGCTGTGGTCTATGGGGTCGCACAGAGTTGGACACGACTGAAGCGACTTAGCAGTGTTCTTTCCCAGGTACCCGGTCAGATGCTGCAAAGGTCCTCCTGGATCTCCTGTCCCTCTTTCTTCATAAGCTAGTCTTGTGGTGCTCATCAGGAGCCAGATAGTTGGGAGAAGTCTTGAAATTCAAGACTGGGCTGTTTGGGTTCCTATCTGTAAGTAATGGGAGCAGATCTACTTCAGGAACATAGAAGTATTCTGTACATCTTCCCAACATCCAGTGAACTTAAAGTTTGTTTCCCTCGAGGATTTTGTTCCACAAGGAAGAAGTTGCATCTTTCTTGTTCTCCATGGTATCATCATCACTCTGCCTGGCACATGGCAGGTGCTTAGTAAACATTTGAATAAATAGCCAGGATGAAAAGGATCCTGACTGGTTGAGAACTGAGCTGAATGTCCTCGGGCTCAGGGTCCCAATTGTCCACAGGTTGCAGTGACCTGAGAGGTGAGAGTGACAAGTCTACAACAGCTGCCTATTGCAAAGGAAAGGCCAGCAGATGTTCTGACTGCTTCTGGCTGTCGCTGGCAGGCTGTGTCAGATGGGGCTGCCAGGCGGGGCTACCGTGTCAGGAGACCTTGGGGGAAGGAGCAGATCCCAAGCTGCAGCAGATGGTGAATTCCGTCTTTAGTCTTTAACATTTAAGGAAAAGAACTGGGAATAGACACTCGGCTCAGTGGCAGTTATGATGCATTTAAATAAGTCTTGCAAATCATTTACAGAAATGCAGATGCCTCCAAAGTTCTTAATTGCCCATGGATTTTGTAGGAGCTTCTTCTAGTTCATCTTTCTATCCTCAGTGTCTAGTAGAGAGTGTGGGTGTGGAGTGAGCCCCCTGCATGCTGGAGTGGGGAGGGGGCTGCCCACTGAAGGAAAGCATATCCTGAGAGGCAATGACATTAAGCGACTGTGAATTATTGATCATCTTCCCAGGGGAGTCTGACCCCTTAAGAGCAAAAACTGCATCTTATGCTTTTTTATATCCTCCTTATATCCACCCCCAAGTTACTCAGTTTCTTGTTCTATCCAAGCTAATGTTGGGCAGGCACATAGATTTCAACTACCCTATCATATTTTCCTGAAAAACAAGGATTTCTGAATAAGGGAAGCAGGACTTGGGAAGGTATTTCAGTTTGCTTCCATTCCCAACGGGAAGTTGAATACCAACTTCATAAGGTTGTTGTCAACATTAAGTAAAATCACATATGTAAATGGCCCCAGTCCATGCCTGATACCTGGGTGGTAGTTATAAAGTTATAGGTCTGAAGAAGTAGTACGTCATGAAGGTTTTGATCATGAATCTTGTGTTCATAGAGCCCTGGGCTTATTTTGTCCCTCTGTCACTTACTAGCTTTGCTAACTTGACAACATATTTAACTTTTCTGAACCTCAGTGTCCTCAGAGAAAATGGCACTACTAACAGTGTCTAACTCACAGAGTTGGTGTAGGATTAAATGCAATAATTAAATTAAATGCAATAATGCATATAGTCAGTGCTCAAAAAAAGACAATACTCATTAATGTCATCCTTATTATGGGACAAAGGACGGTAAGCAGTGTATCTTGGTTGTTTGAAATTATATGGGAAAATTTGGGTTGGGTGAGTATATGTAGAGAATTCTTACCCTCCCAGCTGTTCAAGCTAAAAAACTTGGAATTATTCTTAAATCTTCTGTTTTTCTCACTCCCCACAACCAGTCCGTCAGACATTCCTATTGGATCTATCTTTAAAATATAGGTAGAATCTAGCTACTTCTCACCACCTCCATTGCTACCACTCCTGTCTTGGCCACCATCACCTCACTCCTGGACACTACCCAGTAGCTGGTCTCCCTGCTTCTATCCTTACCCCAACAGTCTTCCATCAACACAGTAGCCAGAGGGATCATGTTTAAAAACACAAGTCAGTTCCATCTCGTCTCTACTCAAAACCCTCCACTAGTTCCCCAACTCCCCCAGAACAAGAACCAAACGAGGCCCTGTAGGTCTCTCCCGATGTGATCTGCTCCCTCCTTTGCTCCTCTCTGTCCTCACTTCCCACCACTCCCTCTCTCACTCCGTTCATTCCAGCCACACTGGTTTATCTGCTGTTTCCTGAACACACCAGGCATACTCCTATTTTGAGCACTTTGCATGGGTTGTTCCTCTGTTCCTGGAATGCTCTTCTCCTAGACATTTGCATGGTTCATTCCCTCCCATTCTTCCCGTCTCTGCTCAGATGTTGTCTTCGCCACAAGACCTTTCTTGATCACCTGCCCAAATACCAACAGGCAGCCCCCTTGACAATTTCAAATTCCTCTTGTCCTGCTCTTTGCTTCTATCTTTTCTTAACACTCATCCCACCCAGCATACCATACACTTACTTACATATTATATTTACTGCTTGTTGGCAGACTTCTCCTGCTAGAATACAAGCTCCATAAGGACAAGGATTTTGTTTTGTTTTGTTTATCAGTCTATCTCCAAAGCCTAGGACAGCACTGGGCACACAGTTCAGTTCAGTTCAGCCCCTCAGTCATGTCTGATTCTTTGTGACCCCATGGACTTTAGCATGCCAAGCTTCCTTGTCCATCACCAACTCCCAGAGCTTGCTCAAACTCATGTCCATTGAGTCAGTGATGCCATCCAACCATCTCATCCTCTGTCTTCCCATTCTCCTCCTGCCTTAAATATTTCCCAGAACAGGGTCTTTTCCAAAGAGTCAGTTCTTCAGATCAGGTGGCCAGANGGCAGACTTAGAGAGAGAGTCTCATTCTGGTGGTAGTTTGAATCACTCATATGGATAATTTCGGCTGGGTTTCCTTTGGCCAATCATCTTGCTTTGCCTGGTTCTGAGTCCATATTTGGTGTATCTCAGAAACTTCCCACGTGTGTGCACACATCTCCCAGCCAAGGCGGATTCTGATGGAGAGGCCTATGGGTATGCTGACACCACTCTCTTTTTGACCTCCAAGGAGCCTATTTGCATGTATATAGCTGGGGAGGTGTCCTTGATCTTGAGAATGAAAAATATATGGTCTCTATCTTTTATCTGGGCAGGGCTCAGCTCCTGTCTCACACTTGCTGTTTTGGAGTATCTGTCCATAGAGGACAGACTCCAGCTACTCAGCCTGGAGTTTGTCCCCTGGGATCCATCTCTCTCCTGCATCAAGACAGCAGGCAATCTAAAGGATAAATCCATTTTCCCATCTCTAACCATGTGTTCGATAAAACCCTTCCCCAAGGAGGTGCAAAGGACCTGAACTGGCAGAATGATTATACTTGGTGGGACTATATCAAAAGGTTTTCCTTCTGAAGCTCTGGCCAGATATAGATTTGTTAGATTTATAATAAATAAGTGCCATTAGCTATGAGAACAGCAAAAGCAATGGAGAAGCAGTCAGGCTGTGGGTAGTTGAGGCAAAGAGACTTTCAGCTTTGCAGTGTTAGGCTGGAGTGGTTGCAGAAAGAAACAGAATGCACCACAGTTATTGAAACATCTCTGCTCCCAGAAGAGGCCAGAACAACTGTGCTCTGTGGTTGTATTTGGTGAGGCCGGTTAAGAGTAGTTCAAATATTTCAAGTTCTTTGCTTTATGGGCACAAGGAGGATTACACCCCACCCTTCCCTCCACCTTGGATCAGGTCATGAGACTTGCCTGGTCTGTGAGATGCAAGAAGTGATGGGTATCAGTTCTGTGTAAGAGGTAGCACACCATTTGCCATGGTTTCTGCCTCCTGCTGCAGAAATCATGGAAACATGGTTTAGCTAGAGCATCCACCAGCCTAATATGGGCAGAGTCCTCCCTTCCAGCTTGCACAGGTCATGTAGCAGGAGCAAAAAGTAAACTTTTTGGTCAAATAACTGAGATGTTGAAGGTTTGGCTACTTCGGCATAATAAAGTTTATTCTGCTCAATAGACTGTCTCTAAGCTTTGATTTCTTCTAAGCTTTGGTACCTACCTCATTGAGTTACTATATAGGGAAAAGAAATGAGGTAATTTACAAATAGTGCTTCACTCAATGTCTGGCACACAGTAGGTACTTAATAAATGTTAATGCTTGCTGTTATTGTTATTGAGATTGGGGATGCCTATATATTATGCCTAAATGACTTTGCAATATTGTGTGGGTTTCCCAAGTGGTGCTAGTGGTAAAGAATCTGCCTTCCAATACAGGAGACATAAAAGATGTGGGTTCGATCCCTGGGTCAGAAAGATCCCCTGGAGGAGAACATGGCAAGCCACTCCAGTATTCTTGCCTGGAGAATCCCATGGGCAGAGGAGCCTGGCAGGCTATAGTCCACAGGGTCGCAAAGAATTAGACACAACTAAAGCAATTTAGCACTGCATGTGGGATACTGTGTTCAGAGTTTATTTAAACTTTTAGAATTTTGGTATCTTGCCCTCTCACCTAATCAGAAATTCCATATGAGGCACCCTTGATTTCCTCCTATTAGAACAGTTTCCAGAGTAGACAGAGCCTTATAATGCCTGGTCTTATTGACCTCCTCTTCTCTCTGACACCATTACCTAGTAATCCTGTAATATATAGTTTAATAAAGCACAAAAATCAACCTTGTGATGACAGCCCAATTAGGGAGGCACTGTGCTTTCAGTGGGCAACTGGAGACCTAGCCTGCACAGGCCTTCTAGTACGTCTGTGATGTCAAAGACCCCTTTCCCACAAATATCTAGCAGTTGGAAGAGTAACTTGTGGTTTGTCTGACTTGGGCCTCTGTACATGTTCTGGCCTGAGTCTCACTTAAGTGTGTCCAATCCACACACAAGGTGTAAACCAACTGACTTGAAGAGACTTGAATTCCGTTGGTGACCAATGAGCAGGTGTGTGCTGTGAACTCTTCCCATGGGCTTGATGTGCTCTTGTCCCAGAAAACCTTTTAGAGGTTGCCATGTAGTAGGAAACCTGAGGGACGTTTGGGAACAACGATAAGACTAGTTCAAGTATTGCCTGCACCCAGAATTTAAAGCGACCAATTCTTTTGGACTGATGCAGAATCCAAATTGGTCCAGTGTGTGCAAACTCACTACAATCAGGGATGTTTTGGTTGCAAGAAACAAAAAACCAGCACAGACTAAAAAGGAAAGTTACTGGCTGTCTTCATTGAAATACGAAATGAAAATACCAGCTTTAAGGAAGGCTGTATCTGGGTATCCAAATGATGTCATTGGCTCTTTCTCAGGCCCTACTCTGACTTACTTTCTCTGTATTGATTTGCTTTTCATCAGTGTTTCACATGGTGGCAAGGATAGCGTCAATACCTCTAGACTTCTGTTTCTCTTACACCAGTGATCCCAGCAAAAAAGCTATGCCTCTATTTCAATAGTTCCAGGAAAAGTACTGAGGAGGACTCTGGGGTTAATTTTTCTAATCTACAAAGAATTTCTGCAAATTGAAAAGATTTAAAAAATTCAATAAAGAAATAGGCAAAGGGTAGGAGTAGGCAATTTTCAGAAGAGGCAGTGCAGATGGCTAATAAGCAAACTAAATTATGCTCTTTTTATGGGGGAAGGAAAATGTAAATAAAAATGACAATAAGATCATGTTATAAACTCATCAGTTTGGCTAAAACTGAAATGATTCACAATCCATGATTTGTGATTGTGTGGGGTAAATAAAGGCTCTCATATTTTGCTGGAATGAGTAAGATTGCTTTAACCATTCAAAAAAATCTGGAAGTAGCTGCTGAAATTTAAAATATGTATACTCTTTGACCCAGCCATTTAACTTTGGATAAACAGAAATAAAAATACCAGATCAGTAGCAAAATGTTTATTACAATATATCTGATACTTGCAAAAATATGGAAGCAATCTGAAAGTCCAAAATAGGGAATTGAATAACTTATATTATTTGTGTTCTGGAGTTTCATGCAGCTATTAAAAATAGTATTTGGCTATACATCTATAATCTCTTTCTAAGTAAAAACAGCAAATTGATTCAGTAAGACCCCATTTTTGAAAAAAATGAAAATTTATTCCAGTGATTTTTTTTTTATGTATGAAGGTTTGCTGCTGCTGCTGCTGCTGCTGCTGCTAAGTCGCTTCAGTCCTGTCCTACTCTGTGCGACCCCATAGACGGCAGCCCACCAGGATCCCTTGTCCCTGGGATTCTCCAGGCAATAACGCTGGAGTAGGTGAAGGTTTTCATGAGATGGGGAAAAATATTGAAAGATATATACTAAATAGTTGATATTAGTTACTTTGAAGGGAAGGGGTCTTGTGGGTATATATTGCTATTGTAGTTTGAAAGAAAAAATCATTACAGTTTATATAAAAAAAGGACGAAGTGTTCTCATGTCCCTGAAACACATTATAACAAAGGGCAGGTACAGAGTGGCATCCTAACTCTTAGGGTGGGAATAGGGGGATATGCATGTCTTTTCACGGAAAGTTGGTTTAAAGAGCCTTCTGGACAGTACTAGCTGTGATGTTTGCACTGCCAAGCTCTGCCACAAGGGGGTGTATCTGTCATCTGTTGGCCCTGATCACACTGGGCCTTCTGTCTGAAGAATGGACACATTGGATTCATGGGGGGCCTGCCTCTTATATTTCAGCAAATGTGCCATATGCTGTGCCTGCAATTGATAGGTTCTCTTATGAATTGAATCTGTTGAGTCTGGTTGCCAAAAATCTTTGTGTTCATGAGATTGAAGCCTTGTGATTTTATTTGGTTGTGTGAAGGCTCATATTGCTAGTTAATGCTGTCCACAGATCATGCATGGAGGCCTGATATTCAAACTGAGTAATGGACTAAAGGGCAGAGGACTTTTGACTTGGCTTATTTTTCCCTTTCACTTCATTGTTATTTATTTGTTTATTTTTGGCTGTGTCGGGTCTTAGTTGCAGCACACGTGAGCTTTCTTTACATCATATGGGATCTTAGTTCTCTGACCAGGGATCCAACCTGCATTGAAAGGTGGATTCTTAACCACCAGACAACCAGGGAAGTCCCCATTATTATTCTTATTTCAATAATAACAACAACATTGTGAGACATAACCAGGGAGTTGATCTTATTCTTGGGGATTTATGTTTGTGTCCCCATTAGTCAGCACATCCATCTAACAAATGTTCCTCGTGTGTTAGGCATGGTACTAGGCATGCCATTGACCTTGTAGTCTGTGTTTTCCACATTAATACTGAATAGCTATTACTATATGGAAATGAGGAAAAAAGAACAGTCTCCTAAGTAATAACTGAGTCAAAGGAGAAATAAAATATATAATCAAAGACCATTTAGAGAATAATGAGAATGTGAATAATACATATGAAAACTTATAGGATGTAGCCAGAGCCCTTAATTTGCTTTTTATTGTTGAAAATAAAAATGAATAAAGTTAGCTTTAAAGGAAGTATGAAAATTAGCACAAAATTTTAAAGAAGTGAAGAAAGACAAATCCTTTCAAGAACAAAGCAGAAATTTATGGGTTTGAAAACACACACGCTCAAGCTAGGATAAATGCATCCAAGAGGTGACTCTTGGAAGAAAACCAATAGTATGAATAAACCTCTGGCAAACTGACTGAAGAGGGGAAAAAACAAAATAAAAATTTAAATGATGAGGAACTCTTAAAAACCAAGATATTACAATGTACAACTCTTTGTAAAGAAATGAAAAAAAAAAAACACAGTGCTGCAAATTCTTTAGTGAAGTATGAATTATAAAAATTGACTCATGAAAAAGTAATAAGTCTAAAGAGAAAATAACCATATTAAAAATAAAAAAGTTAAAATGTTACTAACTGGTAGCTCTAAAATAACCTCCTTGAACAGAAATTTTTCTAATGTGTTTTTCTCATATTTTCCAGCAACAGATTATTCTTGCACTTGACAAATGGTTCCAGATTATAAAAAAGCATGGAAAATTCTCTAATTCATTTTATGAGGATAAAGCAACCCTGAAATCCAATCTTGAAGAAGTTAGTGGGAAAAAGGAGAAAACAGAAGACCAGGGAACTAGATGAAAAACTATAAATAAAATAATAGCAAACAGAACTCAATAATACATTAATAGAATCATTCGCCATGACCATGTCAGATTCAGCCCCAGAATGCACAGACTTTTGTCTTTCAGATCATTTTATTTAAAAAGAAATAAAATAAAACTTTTGACTAGTTGAGGAGCCCTTTTAGTGCCTCTTCTGGACTCCATCCTCTTCCTCCTTTGCTCCCACCCTCCTTCATCCCTCACCCCCTTTTAAACAACAGCGATAACAACTATTTTGGAGTTGGTATTTATCCTCCTAATCTGGATTTGGAATCTCTACAACTTTTATGTGTTCACAAATATTTAGCTACATGTTACTCTATGTGTCCTCAATATCCCATAACTGGTTTTATTCTAAATGTGTCCCACCAGAACTTGCTTGGCATCACTTCCTTAAGATGGATCCATGCTGATACAAGCAGAACTTTCTCATTCATTGTATAAATGCACCATATTTTATTTTAACTATTATTTTTTGGACTTGCACATTTAGGTTATTTCCTTCTTTGGCTGGCTATTGTCGACAATAATACAGCAAACATTGCGTACTCTTCCCCACTTGCCTGTTGCAGTGGTCTCTCCTATCATCAGGGTATGAGTTCGGTCTTCCACATCCTCGCTAACCCTTGTTATGGGATGAGCTTTTATTTCTGTTTTAATTTGCATCTCCCTGATTACTAGCAAGGCGGAGGTTTTCTCAGTGTTCATTAATCACCAGTATATTCTCTCTGAATTTTCTGTTTATATCCTTTGTCTATTTTTTTTGGGTGGGGGTGGGGCATGCCACAAGGCTTGTGGGATCTTAGTTCCCAGACCAAAGGTCGAACGTGGGCCTCCGCAGTGAAAGTGAGGAATCTTAACTACTGGACCACCAGGGGACTCCCCTTTGCCTAGATTTTAAAAATCCTTTTCCTACTGATTTTTAGGATTTCTTTATATATTTTGGATGCTGATCCAGAACTATTTGATAACAGAAAATCTATTAATATATTAGAACACAGAAATAGATTTAAAAAATACCCCATGTGATATGTCAATAGGTACCCAAAAGACGTTTTTCTCTAGAACTTGATATGCATTCCTGGTAAAAAAACTCTTTGAAAATTTAAGAATAAAAGCACAAGAAAATACCTCTTTTAAACAAGATGTACATCAGACTTGCTGTTGAGACATCAAATGCATTCCCATTAGAGATAAGGATGCTTACTGTTATGGGCTGAATTGTTCCCCCCACCCCCAGCCTCACCCCCCACTGCTCCTCAAATTCGTATGGTCAAGTTCTAACCCTTCATACCCAGAATGTGACTGTGTTTGGAGGTACAGTCTTTAAAGAGGTGCATGCACAATTTAAAATGAGGCCACTGGAATGGGCTCTAATCCAATATGACTAATATTGTTATTAGAAGGGGACACAGAGAGATGACCATGTGAAGACAGAGGGAGAAGACAGCCATCTACAAGCCAAGCAGAGAGGCCTCGGAAGACACCAACCCTGCCAACATCTTAGTCTTAGACTTGTAGCCTCCTGAAATGTGAGAAAGTAAATGTCTGTTGTTGTTAAGGCCACCCAGTCTGTGGGACTTTGTGATGCCAGTCAGTTGAGTTCAGTCGCTCAGTCATGTCCAACTCTTTGTGACCCTGTGGTCTGCAGCATGCCAGGCCTCCCTGTCTATCACCAACTTCCAGAGCTTACTCAAGCTCATGTCCATTGAGTCGGTGATGCCATCCAACCATCTCATACTCTGTCATCCCCTTCTCCCCCCACCTTCANTACCTCTTTTAAACAAGATGTACATCAGACTTGCTGTTGAGACATCAAATGCATTCCCATTAGAGATAAGGATGCTTACTGTTATGGGCTGAATTGTTCCCCCCACCCCCAGCCTCACCCCCCACTGCTCCTCAAATTCGTATGGTCAAGTTCTAACCCTTCATACCCAGAATGTGACTGTGTTTGGAGGTACAGTCTTTAAAGAGGTGCATGCACAATTTA
The DNA here is from genome assembly GCA_006410875.1 of Neotragus pygmaeus. Lineage (NCBI taxonomy): Eukaryota > Metazoa > Chordata > Mammalia > Artiodactyla > Bovidae > Neotragus > Neotragus pygmaeus. The sequence goes on from SJYV01030657.1 coordinate 642,454, forward strand.
AAATGAGGCCACTGGAATGGGCTCTAATCCAATATGACTAATATTGTTATTAGAAGGGGACACAGAGAGATGACCATGTGAAGACAGAGGGAGAAGACAGCCATCTACAAGCCAAGCAGAGAGGCCTCGGAAGACACCAACCCTGCCAACATCTTAGTCTTAGACTTGTAGCCTCCTGAAATGTGAGAAAGTAAATGTCTGTTGTTGTTAAGGCCGCCCAGTCTGTGGGACTTTGTGATGCCAGTCAGTTGAGTTCAGTCGCTCAGTCATGTCCAACTCTTTGTGACCCTGTGGTCTGCAGCATGCCAGGCCTCCCTGTCCATCACCAACTTCCAGAGCTTACTCAAGCTCATGTCCATTGAGTCGGTGATGCCATCCAACCATCTCATACTCTGTCATCCCCTTCTCCCCCCACCTTCAATCTTTCCCAGTCTTTCCTAGTCTTTTCAAATGAGTCAGTTCTTTGCATCAGGTGGCCAAAGTTTCAGCTTCAATATCAGTCCTTCCAATGAATATTCAAGGCTAATTTCCCTTAGGGTTGACTGGTTGGATCTCCTTGCAGTCCAAGGGACTCTCAAAGGTCTTCTCCAACACCACAGTTCAAAAGCATCAATTCTTTGGTGCTCAGCTTTCTTTATAGTCCAACTCTCACATCCATACATGACTACTGGAAAAACCGAAGCTTTGACTAGATGGACCTTTGTCGGCAAAGTAATGTCTCTGCTTTTTAATATGCTGTCTAGATTGGTCATAACTTTTCTTCCAAGGAGCAAGCATCTTTTAATTTCATTAATTTGTGATGTCAGCCCTAGTAAACTAATACACTCACCTTTACCAATATTATACGGGTGTGTTGTGATATATTTGACCAATGACCATACGGTGTAACAGAGAAATGAGACACAACTATGAGAAAGAAAGAGACCAATGCATTATTTATGAGTGATATATGATAAGAACTATAGCAGCATCAATAGGACAGTTTGTCTGATAACAGAAGTAGTTATCAGATAAGCATCTAAAACTCAATAATCAGTAAGCAAACTATTATTAAATGTCTTATTTGCAATAGCAACCAAATATAAAATAACCAGACTGCTTGTAATGGGAGATGTACATGAAGAAAACTATAAAAATTTACTGAACAATACAGATGGTTAAAATAAATAAAGAATTGTATTAATTGCTTGAATGGGAACCTAAAGCATTCAGAGATTTAAATTCCTCTAAAATCAGCTTACAGACTTAACCCCTGGAATTTACATTTTTTAGTAGCGTAATAAAATAATTCTGTGGTTCAGTTAGGGCAGTTTGAGAAAAGAGTCATAATGGAGGACTTGAAACTCCAGATCTGATAACTTATTACAAAGCCCTAGTAATGAAATAGGATGGCATGGCTCAGGGGACTCACCTCACCTCTCCTCTCAACCGCAGAGCAGCCTGTGGAGGAGGGATGGCAGGGGTCTTACAAGGCTAACTGTGGGAGTGGGAGGAATCTGGGAAGTGGAAGGAAGTTAGTTGTCTCATTCAGTGATCTGGAACAGACTAACTTGTGAGTGGGATGGATGGTGTGGAAGTGGCATGAAGGAGTAGGACGGTGAATTATAAGGGAATGCTCCCAGTATAATGCATGATCTAGAACAGGAATTGGCAAATGTTTACTGGAAGGGGTCAGATAGTAAATATTTTAGGTTCTGTGGATCACGTGGTTGCAATTACTCAGCTCAGCTCTGCCCTCGGACTGTGAAAGCAGCCATAGGTGATAGAGAAGCAAATGTGTGTTCCAATAAAACTTTATTTACAAAAACAAGTGTCAAGTGAGGTTTGGCCCTCAGGCTGTAGTTTGCAGATCCCTCATTTAGAACTTGAGCTTGCAGTTAAACCCATCTCCACAGCTTTGCTGTGTCTTGTATGATATTGGCAAATCACATTATTTCTTGAGTTTGTTTCCTCATGTCTATTATGAGGGTAATGATAAGTCTGTAGCAGTGGTCCCCAATCTTTTTGGCACCAGGACAGGTTTCATGGAAGACATTTTTTTCCATGGACTAGGGGTTGTGGAGGATGGTTACAGGGTGATTCAAGCTCGTTACGTTCCTTGAGTTCCCTGAGCAGGAGATGGAGCTCAGGGTGTAACATGAGAGAGAGTGTGAGTGGCTGTAAATACAGATGAAGCTTCACTCACTCACCTAGCACTCACCTCCTGCTGTGAAATCTGGTTCCTAACAGGCCATGGACTGCTACTGGTCCCCAGGATTGGGGACCCCTAGTCTATAGGATTATTGCACATAATTAGTGCTCAAGAAAGTCAGCTTTCCTGTCACTTTGTTGTCAGAGTCGTCATTATAAATATTGTTTTTTTGTGAGGAGAAGAAGGCAGTCAGGAAGGTCATTCCAGGATAAACAGTCTCTCTCCTGGATTAAAAATAAAATCAGAACACCAATTCTACTTAACACTTTCGTCAGTAGACGTGAGTCTTTAACATTTCTAAAACTCTGTAACATCTGTTGGCAGGTCTTTGGCTACACTTGGCATCAAATCTGAATTCCTGAAGGATCTATGGTCATTTTTGAAACTTCAAATTGGAGGCTGAACTAGAGGTTTTCACAGAACTCATATCAGGACTTTTTTGTTGTTTAGGAAATACAAGTCACTGTCCCCATAAAGAACATTCTGACTTTTCAAGTGTCCATAATATGGCCAAACCATCCTTCTGCACTTTGGCTAAATTTCTCTCTCACCAGGCAGTCATTTGTTGCTCCGGACATTTAGGAAGATATATTTCCCTTCTAGCCTCTCTGCTGCATCAGAGCATCCCCAAGTCCCTTCTCTGGGGACTACTTCTGTGGTGACATTGTTTTGCCACTGTCAGGAGCCAACATGTGGCCTCTGAGAAGCTGGCTTTAATTTGATCAAAGGGCCTCTGGCATTAAGATGTCCAAATTATTTTATTTGATTTTTTTCTGAGGCAATAAATCAGTGTCTCTTGAAATATATCTTGCAGCCATCTCCTATGCACATTCCCACTGCCTTGGTCGGGGGACACCATCATCTCACTCCTGGATCATGAGACCAGCTTCCTGACTGGTATCTATGCTTTCGCTCTTACAGTTCCTCGCCACAGAGCCCCCATCCATTTCTCTACACAGCAGCCAGAGTGATCTTGGAAAAATGGAGAATAGACTATAATAAAATATTTTAATGGCTTCCCACTAATCTTAGAGTAAAATCCAGACTCCTTATGGTGGTCTACAAGGCCCTGCCCACCTCTCCCACCTCATCATGTTGCCTGGCCTGCTTGGTTCAGTCACTTCACGTTTCTCAAATACACTAAAATCCCTCTTGCCTCAGGACCAGCTTCCCTCTGTGACAACACCTGTGTTAGTTTCTTCTTGCTGCTGTAACAAATTGCCACAAACTTCCTGGCTTAAAACAACACACATTTCTTCTCCAATAGTTCTGGAGGCCATGAGTCCAAAATAGGTCTCACAGGATCAAGGTGTGTTCCTTCTAGAGGCCCTAAGGGGAGAATCAGTTTCCTGGCCTTTTCCAGAAATAGGGGCTGCGTGCTTTCCTTGGCTCGTGGGCACATCATGCTGACCTTGGTTTTCAATGTCACATCTCTTTGGGTTCCCCTGCCTCCCACTTTCCTTTATAAGGACTGTTGTTACAGTAAGTCCAGGTGAATATATAGGATAATTTGTTCACCTCACTGTCCTGGACTTAATCACATCTGCTAGGTGCCTTCTCCCATGTAAGGTAACAGATTCACAGAGTCTGGGGATTAGGACATCTTGTTATATTCTGATTAGCATGCTCCTCTTCCTTGTGGAGCTGATTCCTTTCCATCTCTGGCCTTAAATTTAATGTACCTCCTCAGAGAGGGCTTTCTGCCCACCCCATCTATATTGGATTCTTCACATTTTCTCTCTCATGGCACCCTGTTACTTTTCTTTGTAGCAAATTCCTCATTAACTATGCCCCTGTTATTTAAGCCTCTTTTAATTGGGTATTCTGTTCCTTAAAACTGAAGGCATTCTTAGCATAGGCCTTAATAACCTGCACTTGTGTCGTCCAAAGATTCTCTGGCCAGAGAATCCCCTTTCTCCCCACATATAAGCCTGATCTTGCCCTGCCCTGGCCTCAGCTGAAATCCCGGAGAAGGAGCAGGTGGATTAGATCTTGGCTTCCACCCAAATCAGTCTTGCCAACAGGCTTTCTTGTCCAGAATGTTTTGGATGCCAGGGACCCAGGCTGCTGATCCCTTTCCAGTGGGGCACTGGGTCATGGGTGGGGGGTGAAGATTCAAATGTGGAAGGGGTTAACTCTCCCTTCTCCCCCTCACCAGTTAGAGAGCTACTGGCAGGACCTATTCTCATGTGAACCAGCAAATGATCTGTCTGGCTGGAGTACTTTCATGCACTAAAATTTATGATATTAATCACAGCTCAGTGAGAACATTTTCCAGCTAAAGGCCCTCTGTTTTAGGGTGGGTTTCCCAGAACTAGACCCTGAGTTGAGGCTGTGTGTAAAAGTGATTTATTAGGAGGGGTTCTCAGGGAACACTGGTAGTAGTGGGTAACTAGGGTGGGGACTGGCAGAGGCCAGGGAAGTGTGATGTTGTCAAACCATGACAAATGGATGATCGGCTTGGGTCAGTCCCACAGGAGAGCCCAGAGGGGAGCAAGGTTATCCCTCACAGTAGTCCCATCAAGACAAGAGAGCAGGCAGGTTTACAAGCTGGTAAAGAATCCGCCTGCAATGCAGCAGACCGTGATTCTATTCCTGGGTTGGGAAGGTCCACTGGAGAGGGGATAGACTACCCACTCCAGTATTCTTGGGTTTCCTTTGTGGCTCAGCTGGTTTGAGTCAGCCTGCAATGTGGAAGACCTGCAATGTGGGTTCAGTCCCTGGGTTGGGAAGATCCGCTGGAGAAAGGAAAGGTTATTCACTCCAGTATTCTGGCCTGGAGAATCCCATGGACTGTAGAGTCCATGGGATCTCAAAGAGTCAGACATGACTGAGCGACTTTCACTTTCACCCATCACTAATTGGTTAAGTGCTCTCCTCTCCAGGGAACCTAGGCACTGCAGGCTNGACATGACTAAGCGACTTCACTTTCACTTTTCACTTTCATGCATTGGAGAAGGAAATGGCAACCCACTCGACTGTTCTTGCCTGGAGAATCCCAGGGACGGGAGCCTGGTGGGCTGCTGTCTATGGGGTCGCACAGAGTCAGACACGATTGATGTGACTTAGCAGCAGCAGCAGCAGGGTTAATTCTCTGGTAGTCTAGGGTCTTGGAGTCAGTGCTCTCACTCCAAAGGCTCAGGGCTTGATCTCATTACGTTGTCCTTCTAAAAAGATGCCATTAAAAATGCTTCCATGGAAATCCACTCAATTGCTTTCCCATCTCAGCACATTCTTTCCTCTGGCAGAATATTCGATGTAGAAGCTAAGAATGGTCTAATCCACTCTATGACAATGATTGAAGGAAACTTCTCCAAACAATTTCTTCTTTACAACCGAAGACCTGGAGTTTCATAGAGATGTTCACCACCATTCCAAATGGCCCTGGCAGCAGGTCAAGCAGACACCTCAGCCATGGAGAAGTCATGTTGGTTATGAGTGTTCCTCTTAGGCATCCAGATTTTTCCAGGGAACCCTGACCGATGGTTATGATTCAGGAGGATGTATAAGTCCAGCTGCCTGGGTTTTCTTGAATCCCAACCAGATTTGCAGCACCCCCTGCCCCAACCCCCAAAGGAATGCAAGGACCACCGACATTAGGTGCTTGCAGGAGATTTGTTGTTTCTGGCATAAATAGTCTTATGGGGAGGAAGAAATGAGGATGCAGTAGGAGCATGAAGGGCAACGTGAGGTCTGAATAAGAGCTCTGTGTGGAGAGACAGAGACCGGTCTGCAAGAAAGAGCCTCACGCCCATTTATAGTCAATTCCATCTCCCACTTCCTGTTCAAGGCAACTATGGATGTATTTTCCATCTCTGTTCTAGAAGTTTCATGTAAATAGAATCATACGGTATGTGGCCTATGAGTTTGACTTCTTTCACTTAGCACACTCTTTTTGAGATCTGTGTCACTGCTTAGCCATAGTTTGTTTTCTTTTATTGCTAGTATGGAAACATCACATTTTGTTTACCTGTTAATAAGTAATTTGGATTGTGTAGTTTTTGGCTGTTATGAATTGCTATGAATAATTGTATGGGTGTCTTTGTGTGGACACGTATTTTCATTTCTCTTGAATAGACATCTAGGAGTAGAATTGCTGGGTTGTATGGTAAGTAACTTTTTAGGAAGCTATCAAATTATTTTTTGAAGTGGTTATACCATTTAACATTTCCACCATCAACATGAAGATTGCAGTTGCTTTGTAGATTCTCACTAGCACTTGATCTGTCAGTCTTTTTTACTTAACTATTCTAAAGGGTGGGTTGTGATTTAAATTTCCATCTCTATCATGGCTAATGGTGTTGAGCACATTTTCATACACTGATTATCCATTGGTATATCTTTTTTGGTGAAGGGTTCATTTAAATCTTTTGCCCATTAAAACAAAATTGGATTGTCTTCTTCCCACTGAATCATAGCATTTGTTTTTCTGGATACAAGTCCTTTTTCAGATATGTGTTTTTCAAACATTGTCTTTCAGCCTGTGGCTTACCTTTTAATTTTTCTTAGTGTTATCCTTTAAAGAGCAAAATTTTAAAATGTTGATGAAGTATAATTTGTTAATTTTTTTCTTTTATGGATTGTACTTTTAATGTCATATCTAAGAAATGTTTGTCTAGCCCAAGGTCACAAAACTCTGTCTTATATTTTCTGCTAGAAATTTTGGCTCTTATATTTAGATTATGATCCATTTCGAGTTAATGTTTGTGTGTAGTGTGAGGTAAGGGCCTAAGTTCATTTTCTACCATACAAACATATGAACATATGTTATATTTTGTAACATAAGAATATTCAATTGTCCTTGCATCATTTGTTGCAAAATTATCCTTTCCTCACTGATCATTTGACCATTTATATGTGGGTTTAAACTCCAGTACTTTGGCCACCTGATGCAAAGAACTGACTCATTTGAAAAGACCCTGATGCTGGGAAAGATTGAGGGCAGGAGGAGAAGGGGATGACAGAAGATGAGATGGTTGGATGGTATCACCAATTCAATGGACATTGGTTTGGATGGACTCTGGGAGTTGGTGATGGACAGGAAGGCCTGGCATACTATGGTTCATGGGGTCGCAAAGAGTCGGACACGACTGAGCGACTGAACTGAACTGATTTCTTCTTTTGAGGAATAATCTTTCTCCCATTTGATAAATGTTTGTCGGACAGTAAGAGAGTGGGCACAGGAACCAAGCTGGGATCCTCCGATGCATTCTATCAAGGATTTGAATCCTGAGAAGCAAGACCAACTAACTGAATGGTATGCAGTTACATTCAGCTTTAATGATAGTTTCCTACCCAGACTCATTCCATAAGACTCTGAATAATAAGAATGAGCAATCCATGTAGCATTTAATGTAGCCCATCTGTAGGTGCTAAGTCGCTTCAGTCATATCTGACTCTTTGCGACCCTATGGATTGTAGCCCACCAGGCTCCTCTGTCCACGGGGATTCTCCAGGTGGGCATACTGGACTGGGTTGCTATGCCCTCCTCCAGGGGACTTTCCTGATCCAGGGATTGAACCTGTGTCTTTTACATCTCTTGCACTGGCAGGCGGGTTCTTTTTCACTACCACCATCTGGAGGCTTTACTCAGTGCCCAGCATTATCCTAAACACTAATTATATAAACTCATAAATGCTTACCCCAAAGCTGCAAGGCACAGACTACTATTGTCCTCAGTTTACAGTTGGGAAAACCAAAGCAGGCAGAGTCTAAGTAACTTTGTTGTGGTTGTTCAGTCACTAAGTCATGTCTAACTCCTTGTGACTCCATGAATTGCAGCATGCCAGGCTTTCCTGTCCTTCATTATCTCCCTGAGTTTGCTCAATCTCATGTCCATTGAGTCGGTGATGCCATCCAACCATCTCATCCTCTGTTGTCCCCATCTCCTCTTGCCCTCAGTCTTTCCCAGCATCAGGGTCTTTTCCAACGAATCAGCTCTTCACATCAGGTGAAGGATTGGAGATTCAACTTCACCATAGTCTTTCCAGTGAATATTCAGGGTTGATCTCCTTTAGGATTAACAGGTTGGATCTCCTTGCTGTCCAAAAGGCACTCTCAAAAGTCTTCTCCAGCACCACAATTTGAAAGCATCAATTCCTCAGTCCTCAGCCTTCTTTATGGTTCCAACTCTCACATTCATACATGACTACTGGTAAAACCATAGCTTGGACTATATGGACTTTGTCAGCAAGTAATGTCTCTGCTTTTTAATATGCTGTCTGGGTTTGTCATAGCTTTTCCCCCA
>SJYV01030657.1:651756-667180 GCA_006410875.1 Neotragus pygmaeus
TTTTCTCCATTTTGTTTTCAAGGTTTTTGATAATCTTTACTATCATTATTCTGAATTCTTTTTCATGTAGTTTGCCTATTTCCTCTTCATTTATTTGGACTTCTGTGTTTCTAGTTTATTCCTTCATCTGTGTAGTACTTCTCTGCATTATCTTTTCTTTTTTTAACTTACTGTGTTTGAAGTCTCCTTTTCCCAGTCTTCAGGGTTGAGTTCTTTCTTCCTTTTGGTTTTTGCCCTCTGAAGGTTGGTCCAGTGGTTTGTGTGAGCTTCATATAGGGTGAGATTTGTGCCGAGTTTTTGTTTGTTTTTCCTCTGATGGGCAAGGCTGAGTGAGGTGGTAATCCTGTCTGCTGATGACTGGGTTTGTATTTTTGTTTTATTTGTTGTTTAGATGAGGCGTCCTGCACAGGGTGCTGCTGGTGGTTGGGTGATGCACAGGGTACTACTGGTGGTTGGGTTGGAGGTCTTATATTTAAGTGATTTCCTTTGCGTGAGTTCTCACTATTTGATACTCCCTAGGGTTAATTCCGGAGAAGGCAATGGCAACCCATTCCAGTACTCTTGCCTGGAAAATCCTGTGGACAGAGGAGCATGGTAGGCTGCAGTCCATGGGGTCGTGAAGAGTTGGACATGACTAAGCGACTTCACTTTCACTTTTCACTTTCATGCATTGGAGAAGGAAATGGCAACCCACTCGACTGTTCTTGCCTGGAGAATCCCAGGGACGGGAGCCTGGTGGGCTGCTGTCTATGGGGTCGCACAGAGTCAGACACGATTGATGTGACTTAGCAGCAGCAGCAGCAGGGTTAATTCTCTGGTAGTCTAGGGTCTTGGAGTCAGTGCTCTCACTCCAAAGGCTCAGGGCTTGATCTCATTACGTTGTCCTTCTAAAAAGATGCCATTAAAAATGCTTCCATGGAAATCCACTCAATTGCTTTCCCATCTCAGCACATTCTTTCCTCTGGCAGAATATTCGATGTAGAAGCTAAGAATGGTCTAATCCACTCTATGACAATGATTGAAGGAAGCTTCTCCAAACAATTTCTTCTTTACAACCGAAGACCTGGAGTTTCATAGAGATGTTCACCACCATTCCAAATGGCCCTGGCAGCAGGTCAAGCAGACACCTCAGCCATGGAGAAGTCATGTTGGTTATGAGTGTTCCTCTTAGGCATCCAGATTTTTCCAGGGAACCCTGACCGATGGTTATGATTCAGGAGGATGTATAAGTCCAGCTGCCTGGGTTTTCTTGAATCCCAACCAGATTTGCAGCACCCCCTGCCCCAACCCCCAAAGGAATGCAAGGACCACCGACATTAGGTGCTTGCAGGAGATTTGTTGTTTCTGGCATAAATAGTCTTATGGGGAGGAAGAAATGAGGATGCAGTAGGAGCATGAAGGGCAACGTGAGGTCTGAATAAGAGCTCTGTGTGGAGAGACAGAGACCGGTCTGCAAGAAAGAGCCTCACGCCCATTTATAGTCAATTCCATCTCCCACTTCCTGTTCAAGGCAACTATGGATGTATTTTCCATCTCTGTTCTAGAAGTTTCATGTAAATAGAATCATACGGTATGTGGCCTATGAGTTTGACTTCTTTCACTTAGCACACTCTTTTTGAGATCTGTGTCACTGCTTAGCCATAGTTTGTTTTCTTTTATTGCTAGTATGGAAACATCACATTTTGTTTACCTGTTAATAAGTAATTTGGATTGTGTAGTTTTTGGCTGTTATGAATTGCTATGAATAATTGTATGGGTGTCTTTGTGTGGACACGTATTTTCATTTCTCTTGAATAGACATCTAGGAGTAGAATTGCTGGGTTGTATGGTAAGTAACTTTTTAGGAAGCTATCAAATTATTTTTTGAAGTGGTTATACCATTTAACATTTCCACCATCAACATGAAGATTGCAGTTGCTTTGTAGATTCTCACTAGCACTTGATCTGTCAGTCTTTTTTACTTAACTATTCTAAAGGGTGGGTTGTGATTTAAATTTCCATCTCTATCATGGCTAATGGTGTTGAGCACATTTTCATACACTGATTATCCATTGGTATATCTTTTTTGGTGAAGGGTTCATTTAAATCTTTTGCCCATTAAAACAAAATTGGATTGTCTTCTTCCCACTGAATCATAGCATTTGTTTTTCTGGATACAAGTCCTTTTTCAGATATGTGTTTTTCAAACATTGTCTTTCAGCCTGTGGCTTACCTTTTAATTTTTCTTAGTGTTATCCTTTAAAGAGCAAAATTTTAAAATGTTGATGAAGTATAATTTGTTAATTTTTTTCTTTTATGGATTGTACTTTTAATGTCATATCTAAGAAATGTTTGTCTAGCCCAAGGTCACAAAACTCTGTCTTATATTTTCTGCTAGAAATTTTGGCTCTTATATTTAGATTATGATCCATTTCGAGTTAATGTTTGTGTGTAGTGTGAGGTAAGGGCCTAAGTTCATTTTCTACCATACAAACATATGAACATATGTTATATTTTGTAACATAAGAATATTCAATTGTCCTTGCATCATTTGTTGCAAAATTATCCTTTCCTCACTGATCATTTGACCATTTATATGTGGGTTTAAACTCCAGTACTTTGGCCACCTGATGCAAAGAACTGACTCATTTGAAAAGACCCTGATGCTGGGAAAGATTGAGGGCAGGAGGAGAAGGGGATGACAGAAGATGAGATGGTTGGATGGTATCACCAATTCAATGGACATTGGTTTGGATGGACTCTGGGAGTTGGTGATGGACAGGAAGGCCTGGCATACTATGGTTCATGGGGTCGCAAAGAGTCGGACACGACTGAGCGACTGAACTGAACTGATTTCTTCTTTTGAGGAATAATCTTTCTCCCATTTGATAAATGTTTGTCGGACAGTAAGAGAGTGGGCACAGGAACCAAGCTGGGATCCTCCGATGCATTCTATCAAGGATTTGAATCCTGAGAAGCAAGACCAACTAACTGAATGGTATGCAGTTACATTCAGCTTTAATGATAGTTTCCTACCCAGACTCATTCCATAAGACTCTGAATAATAAGAATGAGCAATCCATGTAGCATTTAATGTAGCCCATCTGTAGGTGCTAAGTCGCTTCAGTCATATCTGACTCTTTGCGACCCTATGGATTGTAGCCCACCAGGCTCCTCTGTCCACGGGGATTCTCCAGGTGGGCATACTGGACTGGGTTGCTATGCCCTCCTCCAGGGGACTTTCCTGATCCAGGGATTGAACCTGTGTCTTTTACATCTCTTGCACTGGCAGGCGGGTTCTTTTTCACTACCACCATCTGGAGGCTTTACTCAGTGCCCAGCATTATCCTAAACACTAATTATATAAACTCATAAATGCTTACCCCAAAGCTGCAAGGCACAGACTACTATTGTCCTCAGTTTACAGTTGGGAAAACCAAAGCAGGCAGAGTCTAAGTAACTTTGTTGTGGTTGTTCAGTCACTAAGTCATGTCTAACTCCTTGTGACTCCATGAATTGCAGCATGCCAGGCTTTCCTGTCCTTCATTATCTCCCTGAGTTTGCTCAATCTCATGTCCATTGAGTCGGTGATGCCATCCAACCATCTCATCCTCTGTTGTCCCCATCTCCTCTTGCCCTCAGTCTTTCCCAGCATCAGGGTCTTTTCCAACGAATCAGCTCTTCACATCAGGTGAAGGATTGGAGATTCAACTTCACCATAGTCTTTCCAGTGAATATTCAGGGTTGATCTCCTTTAGGATTAACAGGTTGGATCTCCTTGCTGTCCAAAAGGCACTCTCAAAAGTCTTCTCCAGCACCACAATTTGAAAGCATCAATTCCTCAGTCCTCAGCCTTCTTTATGGTTCCAACTCTCACATTCATACATGACTACTGGTAAAACCATAGCTTGGACTATATGGACTTTGTCAGCAAGTAATGTCTCTGCTTTTTAATATGCTGTCTGGGTTTGTCATAGCTTTTCCCCCAAGGAGCAAGAATCTTTTAATTTCATGGCTGCAGTTACCATCTGCAGTGATTTTGGAGCCCAAGAAAATAAAATCAGTCACTGTTTCCACTTTCCCCCCAATCTATTTGCCATGAAGTGATGGGACCAGATGCCATGATCTTTGTTTTTAGAATGTTGAGTTTTAAGCCAGCTTTTTCACTCTCTCTTTCATCTTCATCAAGAGGCTGTTTAGTTCTTCTTCACTTTCTGCATTAGGGTGGTATCATCTGCACATCTGAGGTTGATATTTCTCCTGGCATTCTTGATTCCAGCTCATGCTTCATGCAGCCCAGCACTTCACATGATGTACTCTGCATATAAGTTAAACAACAGGGTGACAGCTCTTGATGTACTCCTTTCCCAATTTTGAACCAGTCTGTTGTTCCATGTTCAGTTCTAGCTGTTGCTTCTTGTCCTGCATATAGGTCTTAGGAGACTGGTAAGGTGGTCTGGTATTCATATCTCTTTAAGAATTTTCCACAGTTTGCTGTGATCCACACTATGAAAGGCTTTGGCATAGTCAGTGAAGCAGAAGTAGATTTTTTTTTTTTTGTAATTCTTTTTATTTTTCTATGGTCCAGCAGATATTGGCAATTTCATCTCTGGTTCCTCTGCCTTTCCTAAATCCAGCTTGTACATCTAGAAGTGACTGGTTCTAAGTAAATTGCCCAACCTCAAAAATAGCATGTAGCAAGGCTATGATTTGAACCAGGAAATCTGATTTCAGAGACCATGCCTTTAAACATCAGGCTATCCTATCTTAGTTGAGCTTCCTCTTTCCTAACCTGTGGAGGTGTTTTTATTCCTTCCTACTTCAAGACCTGGGTATAGTCTGGAGGCTATCTTAGGGGGTCCATTCCTTATTTCCTCTCAGTAAATCACCTATGTCTTGAATTACCTACAGTTTTTGTTTCTTAACCAAAGTCCCTTTATAAGTCCAATCACAAAGTCACTGCAAGGATTTAAGAAAGATGATGCATGTCAACCGCTAAGTGCAGTACTAGGACATAGCACATCAGTAGATCTCAGAGATGATGATGATGATGATGAAGACAGTGATGATGGTGGGGAAAATGATACCAATATAAAAATATATGTCTTGTCAAGCCCTAAACCTAGGAATCCAAATCCAGGAATGAAAAGCAAGAGAAAGGATATCTTACTTGCACTTGTCCTCGTGGCAGGGTCCGTTTGGTGGCTGTATTTGTTATCTATTGGTGCACAACAAATTATCTCAAAGTGTATCAAGTTAACACAACATTGACCCCACAGCATCTGTGGATCAGGAATAAGTCTCTCACGAGCCTTCAAACAGGCTTCTGGCTTGGGCTTTATTATCATCTGAAGGCTAGACTGGTAGAGAACGTGTATCTGCTTCCAAACTCTCTTATGTGGTTGCTGGCTGGCCTCAGTTCCTTGGCATGTGGGCTTTTCCATAGAATGCCATGTGACATGGCAGCTGGCTTTCCCCAGGACAAGTGATCCAAGAAAGAGCAAGATGGAGTGTCCAAGATGGAAGTCTCAGTACTTTTATAACTTAAAAAAATTTTTTAAATTAANTCAGTTCCTTGGCATGTGGGCTTTTCCATAGAATGCCATGTGACATGGCAGCTGGCTTTCCCCAGGACAAGTGATCCAAGAAAGAGCAAGATGGAGTGTCCAAGATGGAAGTCTCAGTACTTTTATAACTTAAAAAATTTTTTTAAATTAATTTATTTTGTAATTGATGGATAATTGCTTTCTAGAATTGTGCTGGTTTCTGCCAAACATCAACAGGAGTCAGCCATAGGTATACATAAATCCCCTCCCTCTTGACCCTCCTTCCCATCTCTCTCCCCATCCCACCCCTCTAGGTTGTTACAGAGCCCCAGTTTGAGTCCTCAGAGTCATACAGCAAATTCCCATTGGCTATCTACTTTTTCATATGGTAATATAAGTTTCCTTGTTATTCTCTCCATACATCCCACCCTCTCCCTCTTCCCCCCACACCCTGTCCATAAGTCTGTTCTCTGTGTCTGTGTCTCCACTAAGAGTTAGTCACGCAGTGGTGCCCGACTTTTTGCGACCCCATGGACTGCAGCCCACAGGCTCCTCTGTCCATGAGATGTTCCAAGCAAGGATACTGGAGTGGGTCGCCATTTCCTTCTCCAGGGGATCTTCCCAACCCAGGGATTGAACCCAGGTCTCCCGCACTGCAGGCAGATTCTTTACCAACTGAGCTACAAGGGAAGCATGTCTCCACTACTGCCCTGCAAATAATTTCATCAGTATCATCTTTCTAGATTCTATATATATAGATTCCATATATATAGATTCCATATATATATATATATATATATATATTAGTATAAGATATTTGTTTTCTCTTTCTGACTTACTTCAGTCTGTATAATATGCTCTAGGTTCATCCACCTCATCAGAACTAACTTGAATGCATTCCTTTCTATGGCTGACTAATACTCCCTTGTATATATGTAACACAACTTCTTTATTAATTAATCTTTTGATGGACATCTAAGTTGCTTCTGTGTTCTCTCTATTGTAAATAGTGCTGCAATGAAGACTGGGGTACACGTGTCTTTTTCAATTTTGGTTTTCTCAGGGTATATGCCTAGTAGAGTCTTTTTATAACTGTATCTCAGATGTGTCATGGCATCACTTCTGCATTCTATTTGTAAGAAGTCAATTAGTAAATCCAACCCACACTCAAAGGGAAGGGATAAAAAGAGGGCATGAATAACACTGGGGACTCTCTTAGAAGCTGTATATTCCACTGTGACAGTCTTGTGGGAACCAAAGTTAGGTGAGGACGTACCACCCAAGGAAGCCAAAAGAAAGAGCTTGAGAATGAGTTTTTCATAAAATTCCTTAGACAGATGTCTACTCTTTTTAATCCTGAAGAATTTCTTAGAACCTTCCCAGCAGTAGTCTTATTTGAGATGGATCAAGATTGGCTTTATAGCTTTTCATGGGAAGGAGAATAAACTAACCTGGATTCAGGTGCCCTTTCATTTATTGCATCATTAGACATCTACTGAACATCTACCCTGTGTCAGGCACTATGCCAGAGATACCTAAGACCTCAAGGGGTTCAAAATTCTGATGATAGAGAGAGACATGAGATAAAACAATTGTAATACAACAGAACAATGTACAAGGTAGGGCTTCCCTGGAAGCTCAGCTGGTAAAGAATCTGCCTGCAATGATGGAGACCCTGGTTCGATTCCTGGGTCAAGAAGATTCCCTGGAGAAGGAAAAGGCTACACACTCCAGTATTCTTGCCTGGAGAACCCCCATAGACAGAGGAGCCTGGCAGGCTTCGGTTCATGGGGTCACAGAGTTGGACATGACTGAGCGACTAAGCACAGCACAGCACATGTACAAGGCATGGTAGTGGCGCAGGAATGGAAACATCCAACTCTGCCTGAGAAGTTCAATGAAAGCTTCAGAGGGATTACTGAGGCTGGGTCTTGCAGCATGCATAGGAGTTTGCCAGCAAAGGGGGATGGGTGAAAGCGTGAGAGGAGGAGGAAATACAAGGTGGCAACATACAAGGGCCTGCCATGTTCAGGGAAGTGTGAAGTTTGTTGTGGTTGAATGGAGGGTAAGAGTGATGGGTGACAGATGAATCTGGATATTTTCAAGGGCTGTATATATCTTGAGAGTCTCCTGGACTGCAAGGAGATCCAACCAGTCCATTCTGAAGGAGATCTAAACGTAAGACCAGAAACTATAAAACTCCTAGAGGAGGACATAGGCAAAACACTCTCCGACATAACACAGCAGGATCCTCTATGATCCACCTCCCAGAATACTGGAAATAAAAGCAAAAATAAACAAATGGGATCTAATTAAAATTAAAAGCTTCTGCACAACAAAGGAAACTATAAGTAAGGTGAAAAGACAGCCTTTGGAATGGGAGAAAATAATAGCAAATGAAGCAACTGACAAACAACTAATCTCAAAAATATACAAGCAACTTATACAGCTCAACTCCAGAAAAATAAACGACCCGATCAAAAAATGGGCCAAAGAACTCAATAGACATTTCTCCAAAGAAGACATACGGATGGCTAACAAACACATGAAAAGATGCTCAACATCACTCATCATCAGAGAAATGCAAATCAAAACCACAATGAGGTACCATTTCACACCAGTCAGAATGGCTGCGATCCAAAAGTCTGCAAGCAATAAATGCTGGAGGGGGTGTGGAGAAAGGGGAACCCTCTTACACTGTTGGTGGGAATGTAAACTAGTACAGCCACTGTGGAAAACAGTGTGGAGATTCCTTAAAAAATTGCAAATAGAACTGCCTTATGACCCAGCAATCCCACTGCTGGGCATACACACCAAGGAAACCAGAATTGAAAGAGACACATGTACCCCAATGTTCATTGCAGCCCTGTTTATAATAGCCAGGACATGGAAACAACCTAGATGTCCATCAGCAGATGAATGGATAAGCAAGCTGTGGTACATATACACAATGGAGTATTACTCAGCCATTAAAAAGAATACATTTGAATCAGTTCTAATGAGATGGATGAAACTGGAGCCTATTATACAGAATGAAGTAAGCCAGAAAGAAAAACACCAATATAGTATACTGACACATATATATGGAATTTACGAAGATAGTAATGATGACCCTGTATGTGAGACAACAAAAGAGACACAGACATATAGAATGGACTTTTGGCCTCTGAGGGAAAGGGAGAGGTTGGGATGATTTGGGAGAATGGCATTGAAGCATGTATACTATCATGTAAGAAACGAGGTGCCGGTCTATGTTCGATGCAGGATGCAGGATGCTTGGGGCTGGTGGACAGGGATGATCCAGAGAGACGATGTGGAGTGGGAGGTGGGAGGGGCATTCAGGATTGGGAGCTCGTATACACCTGTGGTGGATTCATGTTGATGTATGGCAAAACTAATACAGTATTGTAAAGTAGAATAAAGTAAAAAATAAAATAAAATAAAATAAAAATATATGTAGTTGGTTGAAAAAAAAAAAAACATTCTCACTTCTAGGAACTCCTGTGTTTGGAAATGTTCAGACATCATTCAACTTGCCTTGAATCACAGAAGTTTTTTTCTATACTTTATAACTCTCTCATTCTGGACTTGGAATACTCAGGATCTCAAATAAATTTTTTCATATATTTGGGGATTTAAAATGCTTAACTGTAGTTTAAATAAATTAGATTAACAGATGCTATAATACATTGCTTTCTGTGCTCCAAGTTGATAAATTCTTCAATGTTGCAAATTTTTTGTGAAATAAATTCATTTTTTCTATTGAATACAAAAAAAAAGTTTGAAAATGCAGCTGTGATTTCCACCACAAGGTGGGTTCTTCTTCAGCAGTGTGTCCGTCCACTAGGGCTCCCATAATAAAACACCGCAGCCTAGGTGGCTTAAACAAGAAAAATTTACCTCTCACAATTCTGGAGACTGGAGGTCCAAGATCAAGTTGTTGACAAATCTGGTTTCTCCAGAGGCCTGTCTGCTTGGGTTGCAGATGGCTGTCTTGCTATGCCCTCACATGGCTTTTTTTCTGAGCTGCCCACTGTGGTGTCTCTCTTTCTCGTTCAAAGGACACCAGTCATATTGAATTAGGAACCTTCACTTATGACCCCATCGACCTTAGTTACTTCTTAAATGCTCTAGCTCCAAATATAGTCACATCAGGGGTTAAGATTTCAACATACGAATTCAGAGAAAGGGGATACACAATTCAGTCCATAACAAATAGCTATCATTTTATGAACCCTGTATTATCTCCTGGGCCCTGTGCTAAGCAACTCCCATGAAATCTTCCATTTCATCCCCATGCCATTGCAACCTTGCCTGAGTTACTTAACCTCTCTATGCCTCAGTTTCCTCATCTGCAAAATACTTGCCTTATTGTGTTGTAATGAGTATTAAATGAATTAATATATGCAAAGCATTCAGAACAGTGTCTGGTGCAGAATGTTTGTTAAATATATGAATAAACTCTAAGATATAGATAGAATTCATATCCTCATGTTACAGACAAGAAAATCAAGACCTTGAAGGAATACAGGTTGGCTGGCAGAACCACCTGAATTCAGTGCTATCCTAATCACAATGTTATCATTTTGGATCTCTAAAATGGGCTTAGAGGGGGTCTCAGAGCTTGATAGATTCTGATGCGTTTCTCAAGGGAAGAGAGCCTGGCTAATCTCACATTTGGAGAGCAAGGCTTATCAAAAAGCAACTGCTGGCCAACAGTCCTATCTACACCAGGACTGGCACCCTGATCTGCCACCATCTGCTGCCTCAAATGATGAGTAGGGACTTTTTTTTCCCCCAGGTGACAAAGTGGGAATGCAGCACTGATTTATATATGGATGCATTTGGAGAAAGCAGAAATTCTAGTGGTGCTGAAGCAGAGGGTGTCTGGTATAGGGGGATGTGCCACGCTAGTGGTCGTTGGGACTAGTATGTCTTGCCTGCCCTTTGTGTTGCAGGCCACAGGGAGATATTGGAGATTTTTAAATAGGATATCCTCATCAGTATTAAGCCACAAGAATGGATTTTGGCCAACCTAGGATTTAAAAAAATCAATTAAAATAGAAACAGAAGTCAAACAATCATATCTTTGAAAGATTTGACCCAAAGGTCTACGCAACAAGAAGTAATAGAAAACCCCTCAAAGCATCTTCACTATTTTTCTTTCTCTGCAAGGACCACCTCCAGCTGTAGTCCAATCAGAAATAATCTGATTGGCTTAGCCTGGGTCACATGACCAACACTAGAAGGGCCGCAGCCTCTTTATTGACAGTCCTGGCCAACAATCTTCAATTCACCAGGGTAAGTTCCCTAAGTAAAAGTGGATGCTCTTACCTGAAGACAGGAGGTTGTTGAAAACACAAGGGGAGAAGTTGGAAGCAGACTTCTACTAACTGAGACAGCAGACCTGAGAACCAAACTGGAAAACAGTGCTTTTGTTAACCTTTCACGGGATAATCTGCAGTCCTGTGTACATTGGAGCTGTGCTTAAAATCTGCCCTATGCCTAATTTTATTTTTATCTATTTATTTTGTGGTCCTACATCAGCCTTTANTGTCGGGGGCTCCGCTCGGCTCCGCGCCCAGCCTCGCCCGCCCCCGGCCCAGCCTTGACAGTCCTCGGTGCGCCCGTCTGTCTGGTA
This sequence comes from Neotragus pygmaeus, assembly GCA_006410875.1. Lineage (NCBI taxonomy): Eukaryota > Metazoa > Chordata > Mammalia > Artiodactyla > Bovidae > Neotragus > Neotragus pygmaeus. Next base: position 662,923 of record SJYV01030657.1, read on the forward strand.
AATGCCTCGTAACGAGAGTGTTTTTCCACTCCTGCAAAAACACCGCAAGCCCTAAACCGGAGCACGGAGAGGAGCCGCCCCTCGGGGAAGCCCGGGTCCAGAAACTTTCCATCTGACAGTCTTTTTCTCTCTGTCCCTTGCGGGCCAAAGGGGACTATATTGGCTCGGAAGTAAAATTCCGGCCTTCTGGATTCCTTTCTTAAAAATTGTCCTGAGTCTACACGCAGCATATGAAGGAGCCGAGAGGGAGTTCCTCCCGCCCCAAACACGCGCAATCACGCAGATATGCAGGGTTTCATAGAACACTGTGATCAAGAGTGTGCATGCGGGAGTCAGACTGAACAAGGTTCCAATCCAGCTCAACCTCTGAGCAGCTGTGTGACCTGGGACAAAGATCTCACCTTAAGTGGCCTCAGCTTGCCCATCTGTAAAATGGGAATATAGGACTGCCGACACCAGTGGGTTGCTGTGAGGATGCGCGGCCTACAGCACACACCTCAGGTCAGCTGGGACTCTCCTCAGGGAGGCTCAGGGCTGCCTGAGGCCCACTGCTCAGAATCAGGACTAGAACCCAGCTCCCCGGAACCCCAGGCCTGAATAAAAATCACTTTTCTGTTCTGGAATAGCGGGTGGGTGACTTCTCTCACCCCAACTGCCACTCCTGTACCCCTTCCCCAACTCCCACCACCGCATAACTCAATGCAGATTTTGAGAACTGATTGTGTCAAAGTTTTCTATTTCCAAGGGCCACTTTTCACCCCTCCTAGCCCCTCCGAACTTGGCTATTTATTATATTAGAAGATAGTCGTTTTAAGAAAAAGGATTTTTTTTTTTTTTTGACATCTCCCACACCGACCGGGGGAAGGAAGAGCTTTTCAGCCATCACTGAGAAGGACAGACACGGTGTTTACAAATACACCCAGGCAGAGAGCTGTTAAAGGGAGAGCCAGTCCACCCTGCAGCCATTTTGCACAACTTGCTTAAAGGATGCAAGGGGACATCAAAGAAAAGCAGCTCCGGGAGGGATTAAAACACCCTTCGTGATCCAGTGCCCCTCCACGCCGGCCCGCGGGTTCTCTCACAAAGCAGGGAGGGCGAGTGGGCGGGCAGGGGGCCGGCTTCCTCGGCCCTCCCAGGGAAGGGCGGCTGCCGGCTCCTTTCTGTGCGCGGGCTGGAATGCGCACTGGCATCCAGGCCTTTAAAAAGCCTGCCGGGTACCCACCCCGTGCTGCTTGGCTAGCACAGTTGTTAAGTGGCACTCATGGTGTAACATGACATCTATGCACTGCGCACACTTACCAAGTCAAAGACCCTTTTAGGAAGGTGCGTTTGAACAGTGTTTAGCCCAGCAAGCTCAGCTCCTGCAACTGAAAAGTCTCGGGTGATAACAGCGGGACGATTTTGCTGAAACTCCATGCTTGTTATTCTTTTTTATATGGTCATCATTTTGTAACAGACCTTTATTATAAGAAATCCTTTAACTACAAAGAAAACACACATTTTAGGCGAGGAGGAGCACAGAGGAATTTGCGAAACATTTGGTAACACTCCTGTCTTGAACAAGGTTGTAAAGATGCACAAAGCACCATGTCCTGTGCCAGTTGCGAGGTGGTCCACGACTTAGAGACTAAGCCACCCCCGGCAGGAGACTTACAGCTCCAAAGGCTGNAAATGGCTGCAATAGTTCCCTTCCCTGTCTTTGCCTTTGGTAATCACATATGCTGACTGTGTGCTTGGCCGCTTGACTTGCTTTGACCAAGAGGATAATAGCAAACATGATACAAGCAGGAACTCAAAAACCTGCTTTTTTCTGGCAAGAACTTGCCTTTTCCTGCTACTTTTAGTAAATTGCAACTACCACAATATAAAAAATGAAAGACAGTCAGCCAAGTCAGTTCCATCACCCCATAGACACCTAGGCAACTGGAAGACATGTGAGAGAGACCATCTTATACCTCCCAGCCAAGCCAAGTCTACCCAAATCAGAACACCACCCAACTTACTCACAAGGTGTGAGAAATATCAATATTTCTTGTTTAAGCCATTCGGTTTGAAGGTGATTTGTTACAAAGCAAAATCCGAGAGAGAAATCTAATTTCAGAATTAGAACACTAGTATAACAGAGTATACTAGTATATCTAGTAAAACAGGCAGCATTGGTTTTACGACCAGGTAGATAGCAAGATCTGGAAAAGAAGCAGATACAATTTCAGACAATGCTGAAAAATGGCAAGCTAATTGTCAGTAGAGGCTGACAAAGCTATGAAGAGCCTGCTCCAGGCTGGAAAATGACACCCTTGTTAGGTGATAAAGAAACAATTGGCACAACTATCACTTATGGTAACTTAGAAGATAGAAAATGAGCATAATGAAACTGTGGACCTTGGCAAGATGATTTCCCAGCAGAATGCTGAAAGTGTCCACTGGCTCCATCTAACTGATTCTGAGAAAGTATAGGAAGTGAGATGGGCTAGAGGAAGAACTGCTCAGTTTGCNCAGCAGGGCATTAAACCAAGCATAGGCCCTTCTGAATGTGGGCCCTCTGTGACCACACAAGTCTTGCCCCCTTGAAGTTGGCACTGCCTCGGTCTCAGCTTAAATGTCACTTTCCCAGGGGGGCCTTTTCCAACCAACCATGCCAAAGGAGGCTTCTGAGTGCTATGTGAAGGCATGCTAAGGACTTCCTTTCCTTTCCAGCTAAAATCACAGCAATGGAATTACAGATGAAATAAGGATCCTGAGTTCCATTTGCACTGAACATCCAATCACCTTAAAGGATTTTGTGTTTTTCTTTAATGAGGTCTTTGACAGGTTCTCATTTTTCTATAAACTGGCCCTGAAGGTGCTGATGGGCCTCATAAGCCAAGCCAAGCCAAGGAGAACTTCAGTGTACAAAGATCAAAAAGGACCTTATTACAACAGTAAAAATTTGAAAAGGATATTATGATTGGAATTTTTTCTAATGAAAAAATAACAGTGCAAGTTTTATGGAACTAACGATTGCATGTGTAATAACGAACTCAATTGTATTTTAAAGTTTAACAGAAATTGCACAGTTACTAATTGGCTAGCATGTATTTTCCTGTGTTCAGAAATTAAATTCTTGCTTTGGATGAAATAAAAATTAAGTACAACTTCATCCTTGAAGAGTCAAAGTTTTGTTGTTTTGTAGCCCTGTGAAGTTCTTATATAAAATATGGTTAGTTCAAAACATCTATTGCTTTCATTCATAAGTCACTTATGATTAATGGCTTATAAATTTCCACGTACTGTATTTGACTCAGGAAAAAAGGATGCATAGGGCAGTTTCTTTATAAGATCTTCTCATCTTGTTATGGTTTTCCTCCTGCTCCTAGGAATCTAATACTCTCAGCCTAATGACAGGAGAAGGAAAAAGTTCAAGGCTCTGTGACAGTGAGATAAGGTGAGAACATGTAATTCTCAGAGAGACTGCCATTCCTGCCACCATCCTCTGACTAGGCAATGCCATCTGGGGGCTTCAGATATGGTTTTCTGTAGTGGATTACCCTTGGGTTACTGCCAGGAGCAAAGCAGTTGTAAAAAAATTGCAACTTCCTAAAAGCTTTTGCAGCCGAGGGAGAAAACAAGTTTCTGCCCCAGTTTTTGCTAATTTTGTAAACAACCATTAAAAAAAAGAAGAAGAAGAAGAGAAAAAAACAAGCCTAAGAATGATATGCATTTATGCTTGCGGAAGGCAAAGATTTGGACATGACTGAGCAACTAAGCACACACAAGGCAAAGAATGAAGTAAAAGCTAACCATGCTTAAGGTACCTCACTCAATTTGTCTATAGTCCTAGACAAAATTGTGAAGGAAGCAAACCCTGACTTCATTCTTGCCCCATTTGCTCTCAGAAAAGTAGCTGATAAACTAATTCATCAAAAAAAGTGCAAGTGTTAGTACCTCAGTCATGTCCAACGCTCCGTGATCCCATAGACTGTAGCCTGCCAGACTCCCCTGTCCCTAGAATTCTCCAGGCAAGAATACTAGAGTGGGTAGCCATTCCCTTCTCCAAGGGATCTTCCCAACCCTGGGTCTTCTGACTTATAGGCAGATTCTTTGCCATCAGAGCCACCAGGGAAGCCCAAAGTAACCTACACTAAGGTATAAATGACTGAAAAAACAGGTAAAAGGAATCTTTGGTAAAGAGCAGAAAGTTTTAGTGGTAGAATTTCAGCAGAGCCAAAAATTCATCCACAAACTTTCCCATCTTGAGAGAAGAGAGAGTTATCTATAT